>JAWQUT010000223.1:260679-279166 GCA_033807755.1 Ellobium chinense
CAAACCACATTTTCCCAAATTTTTAACATTCACTAAATTGACCTCTGAATCCTTTTTCAGTACTTCTTCCTGCTGATCCATCATTTTATATCCGAAATAAACTACGGGAAAACTCTTTAAGATACTATCTCTCTATCCCTGACCCTTCCATCCTCTACAGGCCGTCAAAAATCATGAGACCTTGATATCTTGGGGGCTCATTTAAGTTTGTATTATTTGCTCAACTAAACCTAAGCTAGGTGTCGTGATCAACCACGGATGGGCCTTGCTTGTGAAAGAGATTCGCTGTTGAAGTTTTAATATAGAGAAAAAAGCCCAGCGAAGTCAACAAAAATGATATACATATCATTATTACAAAATAAACTAGTACTGTCCGGAAATCCTATGTAAACCTCTATCACAATACAACAGTTTAACAATCCTATTAACTTAAGCACATCATCAAGATTAATAATATTAGGTAAATTATTGCACTACCAATCTACTTTATATGACAAATAAAGTAATGTCATTCAGAAAAAGTCACTCAAATGACAGGGATGAGACTGTACACACAGAGAGAGAAAAAAAAGGACACACGGAGAAAGATGATATGACAGTAGTAGGGGAGAGGGGATGGTCTCATACAATAATGTTAGCCCAGAGAAAAGCATTCTCAGGGCTTTGGCAGGGCAAGGGAGACTGATGACACCCATGAGAGCATAGAGCCTTCCTATGTATTTTAACCAAAAACATGGAGAACCTCTCTGTAGTGCATTGTTTCTATATCTCTCCCTCCATGATCCTTTAGTTTCTGAGCCATCCTCCACTACTGTCAGTGAGGCACTTTAAAAGCCATGACACTCTGATCAAATGTGTTGTGATGCACACTCATCACTTCTGCCAATTTACAGAAAAAAATTGTATAGAGTTTAATGTTCTCTATCTTTCATCTGAGTTATTCTCTTGTGGTATTCTTAGCTTTCAAAATAGTCAACTGCATATGCCATTGATTCTTTGACAAAGTGAGGTGCGACATGAACATTTTTTTGCATTTCCTTTAAAATTGTGACTTTGATAAGCATAGTTTGGTTTTTTTTTTGCCCATAACAAGGCAGAACTTTCTAAAAAACTGATTCTGATAAAAATGGCAGATGTTAATAAAAATCATACACCACGTTTTGTAGCCAACAGTTTTGTGCAAGAGCACATTTTATTCTATTTATTCAAAAGTTTAAAACAGCACAATCAACATTTTTGACAACATAACTATCTTGCAGCCAGTCACTAAACTAGAAACTGAGATATCAAGCTTTGAAGGTGAAAAGAGCCCTAGAGTATCAAATCTTTCTTTGTTGCAAATATTGAGACAAAAATGATTGCCATATTAAAAAAATGCTGATTCTATGAGGAAATAGTAATTGTGGATAAACCGAAGATTTTGTGAGAACATTAGATAAATTACATAGTATTCAACTGTCTATCAATCACAACTTTATCAGAATTTTTTCCCTTGCTTGGATGATCCTGCCATGTCACACAACTATATCTCAGGTTAGAATGATGCTAGATCAAATTTCTGATCTCACCAACTGAAAGTATTAAGCTTTCAAGTCATGCCAATAACTTCATTTTGCCAAAGTGCGGTTGAAACTTAACTTGAACTGGCTGCAAGACATTAGTAATCTGTAATATATGGTGCACCAATATGCATGCTGTGTATAATATATTATCAATGAAACTTATAATATTGTTCAGTATTGCAAAACAATTTCATTATGGGCTGAGTAAAGGTTTCTCTGTAATGATAAAATGGAACTTTACAACACTGCCACATAGTTTTCTCCATTCCTTCATTAATACTGATTGTGTGGTCTACAGATTTCATGCACTTCTTAGCAAAAGTTGCCTCTGGGCCACCATAGCTTAAAATCTACTAAAGGTAAATAAATTTCAATCCATCGTCGGATCAGCTTTTTTAAGGCTTCTGGTGCATTGATCTGCAGTGCAGTAAAGTGCAGGCGCCACTTTAAATAACATACTGTTATTTGTCATGGCCATTATCAAGTAGGCTCCTGATTATTGTCCTCTGCTAGCAATCTTATTCATTGAATGAAGAATTCATCTAGCAAAATATATTTTCTTGTATTTTAAACCACTTCACATGTACCTGATAATGAAAATATACTAAAATTTCACAAAAGCCGTAAGCCTTCCACTATAACACAGCCCCTGACATATTAACTTGTAACATTTTACCCCTCACTGCGCTGCCCATGACCATGGTCATTACAGATTGAGTGACACTGCTTGCAAACCACTGTCAATGGTATAAAGGCAGTGTTGCTACATGGCAACTGCAAAGCTAGAACACTATCTTTAACTTTCATTTTTTTTTTTTTTTGGCACTGAAATTTCCTTTGGCACTGAATAAATCCAACACAGTAAGGCTTAACTTAAACAATGTTCAATGGATAATTTGTCTAATAATTGGTGTGGCAAGAACCATAAGTCTAATAATTGGTGTGGCAAGAACCATAACCTTGATGTCATGTAATGCTCTTAGGTATCCTGCATGGCTTGTCAGGGCAACAATATTATAACACGATGATATATGATATGTATCGAAACTCATACCAATGCTAAACTAGATGCTGTCTTGATGACAGCGCAAACAAGAAAACAAGTACATGAGATCATCATGATAACATAAATCATAATTTCATCATGGATAAGAACTATGGCACTTGGCCATCCTAGTCATTACAGTGCTTAAACTTACTAGAAAAAGAAATGAACTGATTCATCTTATCTGGTTTCACCAGTGAGAATAATTATTTCTACATGTTTATCAAGAATGTTCTTATTGTCTCGTCACCAGCATTTTAAATTCAAAGTCAAAAGAAGTCAATTTTGCATTCTCATTTGTCAAATTAAAGGTGTATGATTTTATGATCATAGGCAAGTAATCCTGATCGTAAGCTCACAACAGGCTGATTCATAGCTTATGAAAACAAAATCTAAATGTAGGTCCCAGTGTTCGCAAGCAGACATCAACAATGGTTGATGATGAGTTGTTGCCAAAATTTTGGAGCCTATAGAACTAAATGGAACAGATGATTACGTAAATCCATATATGTCAGGGTTGCAATTCCTTACATTTCATAGGCTGCTATGAGCAACCTGAACTCAATGTTGGGGATTTGGAATGTTTTGTGACGAATCTGGACATTCGATCGATGATCCTTGCTCTTATTCATGATCTTCAACACAATGGTTTGATTTTTCAATACCCAAACATGAGTGGCAACACACAAGGGCATGATAACATAAAAGTCCTGTTAATAATTTTAAATTCTCTCTACAAATATTCACTGGATGTCTGGTGTAATAAAGGATGATAAACCAAAGACCAAACTGACTGAAAATAAAAACTCAATACCATGAACCTTCCTTCCAAAGGTGAACTTCTGGAGAATATTCAGATTTCTTGATGGCTAGACAACCATGTGTAATCTGCTTCAATAAGAGGCTTATTGCACTGTATAATGATTATTTATACATCCATACATCTATACTCTTGCAGGATCAAACTGACAAAAGGCTGTGGATGACATTATGACAAATTTCATCATAATCCGGCAATTACAAAAAATTAAGAGCTTCAATACAACAAACAATTATCACAGACAATACACAGAACTGACACCACTAGCAATACAGAGAGCATATTTTCCATCTTAGCACAGCTACGTCTGTCCTGCAGACGAAAATTGAAATATAAATATTTCATATGCTTCAAAAGAAAAAAAAAACAAAAACATTATCAGACACAAGCTGATGAAACTGGGATATGTCATCTGTGTTAACATATAAGATCAAGTTTAACAAACCAGGTCAAATGCAGATTTTAGTATCAGTTTTGTTCATGATTTTATGCTGGTTCTGATGACGTTATCGCAGTTCAAGTAAAAGCAATTAAAAAACTTAAGAACAAAACTATTTCATCAGGACCTTTGCTTTTTCATGTCAACAAAAAGGCTTTGTATGAGCCTGTTTCTGTAAACATAGGTTTTATGGAAAATGATGTTATATGATAGCAGCACGGATGATATGTAAAACTGTGTCCCATGAAACGCTTCTTCCATCTCCCTCATTACATTTGATGTGTTGATGCCTGTGGCCTGCCAGTTGTCCTCAACCATTACAAACATGCTATAAGATTATACTCTGCATGCCAGTGATACACAATAAACTCTGGAGCCACAATGGGCCATAGTGTGCTTATACACTGCAGAACTCTTCAGTTAGCACTACCTAATGTCTTCTGACAAAAGAAAAACTGCATTACATGTGGTTATGATTCTATAAATACATGCTTAATTCCTTAGTTTGGTTAAAATATTTCCACAAGTTAACTCCACATCTAAACGTGATTAAAAGTGTAGTTGAAGGTGTTTGCAAATTCTGGTCCATAAAATTTAATCTTATGATTGAGCAGTTTGTGCCGATAGTGACAACATTTGTATTAATCTAAGGACCAAAGCTGTTGTATTCTGTGCATGAAATTGGTCATGTTACTAATTTATAAACTGAACCAGAGAGAATTTTTCTCCTCTGTCTATCATAACGACTATGATATAGTGATTCCCCTTTCAGCAAACAGTGCGTCTAGACTCTCTTCTATGTTCTTATTTGTTCCTCTCAGGCCTGCCACAACTTGTGACGCCCACTCAAAGTATTCCTGCACTCTTTCTTGTGACCAGCCCATGGGTGTAGCTCGACGCAGGTCTCTCAGGTTGTATAGCTTGTCTGCCAGTTTCACTAGTTTGGCCCGATAACTTGCGTGGGGGGCATGCTCGATTTGCAGACGTTTTCTTTCCTCTTTGGGAAGGGATTTGTCATCTGTGACCTCCTTCACTAAATCTGTGGGTCCAGGTAAGATAAGCAGTTAGTAATACATATAGCTGGCTTGTACTCCCGCTCTATGAACAAGAAAACTACAATACAGGTTTCCTAAATAAAATATACAGTGCTTATCCCCAAAAATAGGCTCTGAGTGCTTTATCTTCCATGCATACTAAATGCACAAACACAGATTTTGTGGAATGAAATGTACATTATGACAATGTCAGGCTACAAATAAAACAATTCCACTGCTTAGCTCCATTGTAGTAGTGGAAAGAAGGGGAAATTAGCATGCACTCAGTGTTTTTTTTTTTTTAATACACAGTCTTTAATCATCAAACCATCTCTTAACCTAATTACCATTCTCTGCGATAACTTCATTGCATTCACCAAAATCAAAATATCAGAAAAATTATTCATCACCTGTCAAATCAAAGAAAATCATAAACTTACCAAATGCAAATGTAATCTCTCTTATCATTAAGTGTTACATTCATGTACTTGAAAGGCAAACACATATCTGTTGTAATGCTCTGAGGATGTTCTTTGTTTTTCATGAGCCACTGCATACTTTCATGAAGAATTCTAATACACCCAGCCCAAAGGCTGAAACTTACTTGTCACCTCCTCTCCAAATTCTGCCTGAAGTTCGTAGAAACTTGTCTCTGTGTCCTCCACTGTATCATGGAGCAAGGCCGCCTACAGTTAATAGACAAACAAGAATCAAAACTCATATCAGCATTTCTTTCTCACATGTCAGAACTTTCCCAAAACATTTATTCCTCTATCACATTTCCCTCATCCACTTGAATAGGCAAGTCCTAATATCTCTCTCCACTCCCAAATTGAGGCACGTTTTTTCCAAAACTTGGTATGTAATCTCTGAATATATTTGAAATAAAGGGAAATAACAATACAGTAATTGCTCTCCACACATATATTTTTATTTAATTTTAAGTGACATAAAATTTGAATGTGTGCAGATTTTGAGTTCGATTAAGTTTTGAATTAATTAACACAGAAATGCATCTTTAAATACATCACCAACTTATTTTTAAACAAGAATGTATTTACTGAGTTTTGGAAAAATGCTCTTCAATTACGCATCATTGTAATACAAGTAGAAATTTCTTTCCCAAAACAACTAAAAGCATATGATGAGGAGTAGGGTGGCACAGATGGTCAGGGCAGCTTGCTGAACATTGAAAGGAAAAACTAGAACTGCTAACTGACTGGATGTCAACTTGTTGCCTGCAGAGACAAGAGGAATCCTCCTCAGTGTTTTAGTATGATGGCCTGTTCCCAGCCGAGTTTTAGACTTAAGCACTTATTGCAAGGCTGCGCTGAACAACAAGTGCTTTGATCTTTACCGAGGCTGGTGTCACGAGGCCACGCGGGATCAAGTAAGAGTATGCAAGTAATAATTTTTGGTGGCCTAGTCTGTCTAGACATAGACTCACGTGACCCGACCTGTAGTTCGTGCTGCGTCAGCCTGTACTCTATCTCCTTGCTATCTGAGCACGTGACGTGTTAGTAATCATGATTGGACCTGTTAACACCCAGTGAACGGGTGCTGACCCGCCAGGAACTCCCTACAGCTACGCAGTGATACAGGGGGGCCCTAGAGCCACCCAAAGCTGTCATATGCAAAGCCTTGTGGACTCCCGATAATTAATAGTCCAGGTGCGACCCCATCACTATAGCACTATTATCTGCTTGATATATGATGAATGTATGTAAATATACTATTTCATTTGCAGGTAGTTTGACCCTCTCATACATTGTCAGCAGGGAAGGGGAAGGCTTTCGTAAGTCAGGAGTATTGTGAGAAAAATGTTACAGATACTTGGAAGACTGTTGTAAGAATTGTTATGTAATAAGTTAACAACCTTGTGGAAGTCTAGATCTGTATCCCTGTTGGATCTGCCGTGAGAGTTAGAGTCCAGATCTTAACGTTTATGATTACTAAATATATGATGTACGGTGGAACCCGCTTAAGCAGGACACGTGTGAGCGGGATGCCCGCTTAAGTCACACAAATGCCTGGGGAATGGAATTTTTGCTATTTAAATCTATACATGTGAGCGGGACGGCAACCCGCTTAAGCGAGACGACTCGGAGCCAGATTTCCGTAATATACACGCTGTTTTTGACAGGATTGCCACAAATTGTCACTATCGTACTGTGTCTTAGTGCTTGTTTACCTTTGCCCATCAGCTGAAAACCTGAGAGCTACACAGAAGCTTGTACCGACGGCCCTGATTACCCCCCTTTACGTTATGTGAGAAGTGATTGACACTACCTCCCCACAGCCTTCTGTCAGGCAGTTGACCTTCGGCGCACGCATGGACGAATCAGAGCGGACATTCTAGCCACTGGTCATTTAACCCGTGCAAGCATTAACGGTTCAAGATTAAGTAAGCCCCGCCCCCTGTCAGCCACACTTGATCCCTTCTTCAGCTTAGGCAGTGATTGACACATACAAGCCTTACCTGCGCTATTGCACAACACTTAGCCAGGGTGTCGTTCACAAAGACATGACCATCATTCGTGTTGCGTAAAGGCTTTTTGACACACGCTGCTCGCGTCGCGCTCTGGCCAGATGTGGAGCGAGAAGTGTGACACTTATCTTCGCTGGTGTTTACAATCATGTAAATTAGATTCCAAATTATTTTTGATCACTTGAATGGGGGACGGCGAACATCTCGACTTCAGAGATGTTAGACCTTTCATATTCTCTCCAGTTTTATTTTAACATGTATTATTTCTTTATCTCTGATGTAGATATGTCCCGGTCTTTAAAAGAAATTGTTTTTTTAATTTTCAAAGGAGAGTCGTGAGAAGGCTTAGGTGCTTCTTTGAAGCCAACCAAAAATCCCGTTCCCCACAAAGAACGACTAATATAATAATATGCTCTGCAAGTCTACTGAAAATGCAGTTAGACTGCAATAAGTATATTTAAAACAGTACAGATACAATTTAAATCTGACTCTGTTGTCACACCTCACTAGCAACAAGTAATGATATCGCTTAACTTGGATGAAACGCACAAACTAGCTAATGGATAGTCCGCCTAAGCGGGACGCCCGCTTATGGGGGACAATTCGTCGGGAACGAAGCTGTCCCTCTTAAGCGGGTTCCACTGTACCTTGTATTTTTAAAAAAATATATTGTGACCTATCGGGCTTGATGATTAATTAAATTTATGAAATTATTGGACGATGGTATTCTGTTTTTTTGATTGGCCTCTTGTCCCATCGTCTCTTCGTTATAGTAACTACTGAGCAAAACCCTAGTTTGTAACAGCTGGGATCAGTCCTAGAAACAGAAACAATGATGAGGATTCCTTTTCTCTACTAAAAATTTTGCAGCTTGAACCACTGGGAATCAGCCATGATGAACATGGACAGTACTGCACCCAGTCTATCAGTGAAAAAGACACTGTGGATAATCTCCCTTCACAAAAGGAATGTGATCCTACAGGAATGTAAGCCATTGGTGATGTAGTTTACCAGAAGGATGAATGGACTGACATCAAATTTAACATGAGAGTGGCTTATCTCGACATGCCTACCAGAGGAGACAATTTTTCTTATATTTTTATAAAAACTGCACGTTTTACAGACATAACGTAAATGTAATTGAATGACTGCTTTCCCAAGACACTTACAACATGACCATGGAATAATGAATGACATGACAGAACAATTATGAATCTGTGCATATGAATAAAATAAGAAAATCAGGACTTTTATTGTACTGACCTGATAGGAAAACTGATTTAAATTCCATACAATGTAAGACATCTCATTCATAGCACAAAAACACATAAAACAGTCGTGGCCATGCGGTTTGTGAGTCGTACTCAGAAACTGAAGACTTTCAAGTCTAAGGTTTATGTGTTTGACTCGCAAACTGGGCGGTGTACGTTGTAGTGTCCTTGGGAAAGACACTTCGCTTCCACTTCCTCACTCGACTCAGGTGTAAATGAGTACCTGGCTTTAGAGCTGGGGGGACTAAGGCGCTCCTCTGGCGACCAGCAGTGACTTTGTTATGTATTTCATTTGTAATATTATGTATTTACATGTATGATGTGTATTGTTATATGTGTTTGTATTATGAATGAGATGTTTAACATTGTATGACATTGTAAAACAATTTCCCTACGGGGTAAATAAAGTCATATTTATTAATTTATTATTTATTTATATCATTTTGGTAAATACATAGCATTACAAATGAAACACATAACAAAGTCATAGGTGGTCATCCATAGCGCAGTGCCCGGTCTTCTCAGCTCTAAACATAAGCACTCATTAACAACTGATTCAAGTGGGGAAGGAAGGTAAGTGACTTCCTCAAGGACACCACAATACATGTATAAAATCCCCCAGTTCATGTCAAGCACACAAACCTTTGATCTGACAATCCTCACCTTCTTAGGGTGACTCACAAACCACACAGCCACCTTGCCTCGTATTTAATAACTAGGTATATCTATGATCTAAGCACATTATATCAATGTTCCAGTGTCGCTGAAACAGGTTCAGTGAGCCTACCTGGATTACTGACAAGTCAGAAACACCTCCTTCACTTACAAGGATGTAGGCAACACCTGTGAGAAACAATTCAAGTGGATTTTAGTGACATGAGAAAGAATGCACTGTTCCACACTGTCACTGTGTTTCAAAAATGATGAAAGTCATTTTTCACACTTTTGAAAGAGCACAGGGAAAACAGTTTTATGGCAATGCAAAAAAAAAAGATCAGTGTGTATCTTTGCAACTGCAGATTTGATTTGAAAGTATTGGCACAATTTTAATTTCTCTACAACATCAACATGGGCCTTGATCTAATGAACAACAAGGTATTCTATTTCAAAATTAGCCCAAGTCTGACTCAAGCCATTTTCAAAGCACAAGACTGTTTTGATTATCCTCTATCAATATTTACAAATCTGTACATGTTAACTACCGTTTATTCCTCAAGAAAAGCAGTCACCAAGGTAGGTGGTCCACTCACATACATTGACTGTGTGGTCATGATAGCAAGAAAACCTTCTATTAAAATGAGAACAAAAGTTTTCCTTCACTTTTGTGCCATTTATTAAATTTTCTTTCCAGTCATTTCTTGTAATATTTTGATCCATGGCCACTACGATTTTACCTTGACACTGTGTACAGTGTTTCTTTATGGTTATGTGATTTGATGACACATTCACCTTTTATCATTAATTCTATTTTTGTTCCTTTTGGTGAGGGAGAGGGGATTTGTAAGTTTCGAGAGGAAATTTATAGTTTTGTAAAATAATGCAATCTCTGGAGTAGAGGATAGAAGGGGAGAGCAGCTTGCGCTCAGTATATTCTTTTGGAGGGGGATTTTGAAATTTAAGGGGCAAATGCGTGGGCTGGAAAAAATACCGCATATGGAGACACTTTGGCAGAATTTTCACACCTTTATCTTTAACTTAAGCCTCATAGGTGTTGTTTCCCCGAGGTGTGAGACACACATGGAAAGCTAGCTATCTACCATTTTGAAATACTATAAAATAATCCACAACTGGTCTCACCAATGACGTGATTAACATAAGGAGTCTGTTGTTCATCTTTTCGCCGCTGATCCTTATGCTTGATGGCAGCAAAGTTGACACAGCGAACAATTTCTTTGCATAGTTTTGCTTGGACATCTGTCTGAACACTTTTCTCTGTTGCCATCTTTGATGAGTTGCCTCTGAAAATACAGAATGTGATCAAGGTAAAGCATATATACAGATCTAGTATCACTCTAAAGTTTGGACATGACATCAGTTTTCAGCAGTCTTCTTGGTTATATCCACCCTGCCTTTTCTTTGCTTTTTTTATCTTACAAGTGCGTGTTATCAAGTAAATAGTGTTAGTTCGATTCACAGGACGGTCAATAATGTGTAGTTTTTTGTATTTTTTTCTGAATTTTCCTTCTTCTGAACTCTCATGGAAGAAAAGATGAGAAAACACTTTTGTCCAGTCATGAGTTTTGTTAGACTGCCAAAAACTAGGGCCTCCATTACACATTATATAGGGCCTTCTCTCATAACATAACAACACTGATTCCATAACTAGTCTAAGACTAAATGAACTGGATTTTACAATAAAGGTGCTGTACTGACAGACAGTCACACAAACATTGACACAGACTATTGTGACACAATTCATCTGTTGATGCTTTCCATCTTGCTTTGTCCAACTTATTGTGTGACCAGTTCAAGCCATTTAACAGTTTAACTGCATGCATATTGTGTGATTTAAGATCCCTGTTCTTCTTTACCATGTTCTAAATTTGATCTGCCATCATAAAGCTTCCAGCAACAACACTGGATCTAGACTAGAAGGCCTCATGTTTATACATCCATTTATTCAGTACCACGTTGAATAGTTTAGCTTAGCAATCACATTGACTCCTAGACTTAGTGGACCAATGCACGAACGGCCCATGCACGAACAGTGTCACGACTATGATTTTCTCACGTTCAATAAACCCTCTATAACAAAGTGAAACTGTGTTTTTGGTTTTTGTATTTTTGTTTACGATTTGTTCGCTGACCAGAGAGTACTCTATGAATCATGGAAAATCTAGCAGACGACGACAGCACTCTCATACAAGCCCAAATCTGTGCTGGCCTGATGGAGGAAAATTTTAATAAGTAAAAGATCCTGAAACCTTCTATTGGTTCAGGCATATGAATTTATATCAAAATCACCTGATTCATTTCAGACTCAAACAAACAATAAAACGTACACTTGTGAAAACTTATGACAGTCACAAAAACAAAAGCTGCCGTCTCCTTTATATCCATACTGCTAACACGTCTAATTTTAGACAGATGGTGTTTGAGGAATAAATCTTGACTGACTTGATGCCCTAGCCACTTTTTTTTTAAGTATTATAATTTGGTGTTACCAGACCTCTTGGTAGTTATTACAAAAAGCTACTTTTCTGTTGTGAATTTTGAAATGAAATATGTTTGTGTCGCATCCTGCCCATTCCCTTCTCAGCAAAACACTGCCCTTCACATATATCTTCAAGTATGTGGTCTTAAGAGGGTTAAATTATCTTTGGTTTGATGCTATTCTGTTCTTACATTCCTGTGTTTGATTGGTTATTACTTTACAGTTGGAAAATTACAGCAGCTCTGCATTTGTGTGAAATTAAGTGGGTGTTCGTGCCTTGGTCCACTTTCAATGGGTTAACAGTTAACACAATTTCACCACCCAGTTTTGCCCAGCTCTCACTGCTAGCCACACCAGCAAACAACTTTGCTGATTCCACTGCTTGACTACGAAACTGGTCAAGATTGTAAAAATAAATAACAAACGTGTTAACGGTGAGTAGGGCTACGCCACTTGCAGATATATAGATTTGGGAGGAATTCCATATGTGTGCCAGAAAGATTTCCGCATAGAATACATCGAACCAACAACATACCCTAACCCTAACCCTACTCTAACCCTAACCCTGGGTTAGGGTTATGGTTAGGGTATGTTGTTGGTTTGGTATGTTGCATGCGGAAATCTTTCTGGCACACATATGGAATTCCTCCCATAGATTTAGTGTTCATGCATTGATCCACCAAGTCTAGACTAGTCAGTCTAACTAATAAACAACTCTCTCTCAGGACAGCACTGCTATGGTAAGATGGTAATGATACATTTCATTTAGTATTTAAAGACTAGTCAGCTATCTCCTGGGACAGGGACACTCTTGCATTAATGCAGTTCATTTATTCATTGGTTTAGCCACAAGATCGGTCCTATTCGTGATTATTCTGACTACACTAGTCAATCAGTCAGTCAATGAATCGGTGCTCCATCGAGATTGCAGAGTCTACTTTGACAAGCTGATTTGTCATGTTCTTTCCATCATGTTTCTTCGTCTCAAGATACCTGGGGACTTAAGGGAACGGCGTCGATGTGTTCAACAGATTACTCTGTATATTGGAAAGTTGACTGCGACACTGCAGTAAGATCCTCTGATCTTCACGAAATTTTATTTTAGCCTAAGCCTACTTTTGTTTTCATTACCACCCCAGAACTCAGAAGTGGATCCAACTTTTTTATTTCCGGTTAGTATAACATCTAAAATTCGGACGAAAATGAAAGTAAATATTATTCAGTCATTCTATTTAAAATGTAATATAGACAGGAAGAAAATCGGAAATCTTGTGAAATATTAAAGCCTATTGTTGTTGTAGTAAATTATGGAATAATTGGTAATTTTTACCACAAAATTATGCATGCATAAACAAAACTTTATATTTTATCCGTTACTAAAATTCCATGTTTTTTAGAATCTCGAATGTTCTGTTTACTAGTGACACGAGTATTTCCGGAAAGGGACGTTACCGGAATATCTATTAACAAACAAGTGACGTCAGAGTTCAGACACAACTCAACCAAGTCGCTGAGATGGAAGGTTTCGTACCAAGATCAAGCGGTCCTGGACTGTTTTCTCCATCTGTTTTCAAATTTGATCATCTGTAAGTGATTAGACATCGTTTGTAGTTAAAAACTGTTTGTCCTTCCTATTTGTTTGAGTTTGTGCCAGATGGGAAATTCCAGATGAAGGAAGTAAAGAGAGTGAAACTCTCCGTCTGCCAGCTGTTGTCAATGTTGCCGCCAGTGGTCGCCACCCAGGCTAAAATCAGTTCCTAGACTAGGTCTAAACTAGACTAGTCTATGCTTATAATATATATATATATTGGCTATTGGGAGGAATTCTGAACGAGCTTCACATATCCAAGAGTAATTTTTGTAGTCTAATAGACTATCTAATCTAATAGTTTCCTAGAATCATGACAACTTTACAATCTGTTCTAAGAATTTAATCACAAAAGAAAAAAAAAACAAAACTGTCAACATATTAAGCCATGCTGAAAGACCACTTTTAAGATGTAAAAACATTGACTCAGCAGATGAAAGCATGGAAATGGAATTTGATGATGCTGCCATCTTGATGGGCATTAGCCAGATTAGGATTAGGGACTTGCCTGGAACAATATTCCTGTTTCGATGAACATTAGGGTAAATTAAACAGTATAATCGTTTCATTTTTTCTTACCCAGCAAATGTATCCAATTCTTTAATCATATGGCAAATTTAAATCAGCCACACATTTCATTTCATATATATGCCTCTTTAAACAAGATACTTTTAGGAGGTTTACCCTTTCCCAACAGTGGTGGCTTTTGCCTTTGAAAACTGGGTGGGCAAGCCCCATTACAGACTTGCAAACATTGAGGGAGAGTATTCAGTTCTTTTTGCATGCTTTTATTTTAAGTTTAACAATAACACTATACAGAAAATCCTACCTTATTTATAATCAGATTTCTATAGATCACTTTTGATCCATTTACTTTTTCATACACTGTATACCTCCATGAGGTCCACACGTTAGAAAATTTGCATCCTTCTCTGAATCATCTAGAGAACTAAGTGTCACCTAGTACCAAAAAAAACAACACTATTCTCAACTGCAAACATGGAACTGCTTATACTGAGGATTAAGAAGAGATTATATCTTCCACCTCTGTGATCTGGCAGCAATAAATCTTGAGAGAGGACGAACTAGAGGAGATCTGGAAGGAAAACCGCCTGTGTGTTAATTAGATGACATTCTGTGTTTTCAAGCCTGATAAGGCATTATTACTTCACCAGTGTCTTCCCTCATGAATAAACGATTACAAAACCCAGATCTCCTCTACTGCCTTTCTTCTTAAAATGGGAGTGGTATAAAACTCTTAATTCCTGCCATAATTACTCCTTTGTATTAAGCTTACTACAGTTACCAACTTCATTCTGATGAGTAGCTTTACAATAATGCTAAACTCCTTCTACTCCCAGTCTACATTTGAAATACAGTATCTTTGTAAGGAGGAACAACGGACCGTGGTGGAATCAGTGATCTCTTTAGTGCAGAATCACAGAGTGTAATAAAGTACACAAAAAACATGTTCTGTTTCTTTTAATTAAATGAACTATAGTAAATTTACCCATTTTTGTTGTGAAGGGGAAAGAAATTGCTTACAGACCTGGCAGTGACTGTAAGCCTTTTTCTTAAGTTGTTGTTGTCTCTGACAACCCATTAACCTCCCATCTCCGCTGCCGGTGTCCCTTCTTTCGTTCTTTCATATTTTAGGCACCATAAAGGCAGATTTCATTCTTATGGAACAATGCAAATTTTCCATTCCTTTCGAAGAACTTCACCAACAGATAGAGGAATTAATAATAATTATTCTTTTGCTGTAGTGCTGTGCCCTTTAAGTGCTCTTTTTTAACCCGAAATCTTCTTGTTATTTTATAGTCACTCGAAGAAAGATGAGTTGAACCAGAATCATTTTGTGTGAACCTTTATACCTGGGCAGAACACCTAAAAACTATCCAGTACCACATTTTATTTTTATGAAAACTGGCATCTTTGCAAAAAAAGCTTTTCTCACTAATTTTTGTTTTTCAGTTGTTATTATAATCATCTTCTCATCATTTACATTATTTCAAATTCAGTTGCCCAAGTATAGGCTTCCTTTGGTTATATTCTTGATGAAAATAATAATAATGACGACTTTTGGGTGGAATGGTGCACCATATAAACCTTGGGCAAAATTCTCCAAAAGAGAGTATTGGGACACAATAGCTGCCTGGCATTCCTGGCAGGAGCAAAATGACGTTTGCCCAATCTGATGGTTTATGGGCTATCAGGGAGCTAGCACCGCAGCAGAGGGAGAACAAAGCATTTTCTTGCTTCTTCTCTTCCCTTCCTTATGGATTAAGAATAGATTTTTCGTGGTTGCTAATATGGCCATAAATTTTATGAAATTCGATCAAATAGATATGGATTCTTGGTTTTGTAAGAAAGGAATTCAATTTAAGTTTTACATGTTCACTCAGAAATTGTTGCATGGGCTCTGCCCACCTTGCTCAAGGAGTAGAGCTGCCACTGTTTCCCAGAGGTTGTAATGCAGAAAATATGGCATGCATCTTTTCACTATAAAAGCATTGGATTGTCTTTTCTATGCAAAAAAAAATCATGTCAAAGAATTGATGCATTTTTCTGCCTCAGGCCACGAGTGGTGATCTTAGAATGACTGTCATTTCTGACATCACAGTTGTTTGACATAAGTTGTCACCCATGTCTCGTAGTTACTGTTTACATGTTCCTTTACTTTTCTGGATTTGCTGCTTTAAAGCAGATTTTTATGAAGAACCAACCAGACATTTTTGATATGAAACAAAGTAACCTTGTGTTGTCTAGACAAAATCCAGAAAGACCCTTGAAGATCATATACATAGATATCAATGAAATCTGGTGTTACATATCTGGTGCTACTGCAAATATCAGTTGTTCTAGGATCATCACCCGTAATGGAAAACAAAGTGCACTTATGATGGTGAGTTGCACACCATATTTTCTGCATCACAACTTCTGGATGAAGGGCTGTATTTCTTCTTAAATTCACTGTCAATGGATTCATCTAAATCTAACCTAACTGATTAAATTTATTGTTATCATATCTTTGTACTTTATAATACTGATGCTCCTGTGTGAATGGGCATTAGGCTTAGGGACTCATTATGACTAATACTCCTTGTCTTGCTGGGCATTTAGGGTAGGAATTTAACGCGATTTATGCTATTGTCTCTATGGGCAGGGAAGTCAGGGTTACATTAGTAGGTGGGAATTCCAGTTCGTAATCATTTAATCAGCTTTAAGAGTACAAAGTAATCAATCGACAGTTTGCGTATTATGAAAGACGTGACCATTGTTTTCCCAGAAGTACTTGTAAGTGTGAGCTCAGAGGTTTCAGGAATGCTTTGGATTGCCATTGATGTATTTATTTATGATCACTTCTTTTCTTACCTCGTAAAACAGGACACTGTAAAATAGAATCTAGGACTCTCAGACTATGATGTGGCATTGTGAGAGTGTCTTCTCCTCCCCTCCGTTGGCAGTGGTGGAGAAAAATTTCTCCCCATTCCCCCTAGAAAATAGTTTCAGTATCAGTGCTTCTCCTATAGTTGTGATGAGCACATTTACTTCCGTGGCCACCATATTTGCTGCATGCTGAAAGGTTTGGGGGGTGTGGCTGGCTGTTACCACTTATATCAAAGCATTTTGTGGGGACTCTTTATGCATTTTTTTTTCAGTTTGTAATATCGCAAGAACATGGAATCCCAAAACTTGGTACTTCATCAATGTATTCTTTAGGCTTCTTCTCAGCAACAAAATGATACCATTGGTGTTGTTTCACATTAAACTAATGCAAATAAACAAGCAGCACTTCTTTACCGCCTTCTGAGTCATTTGTGGATACATAAATTACTTGTATACTCTTCACTGAGAAGAAGAGTGAGAGGTATATGTGGGTAAGAAAAGGGCCAGTAGTTTTCATTCACATATACGGAAACATGCCTTAGACTGAGGTGTTTGTGAGTACTTTTATGCACCATATAATAAAGATCTCCTAAGGTGGCCAGTAATGAACCGAATGCCAGTTAATCAATATGATATTTGTCTCTTGTATGTGGTATACTCTGCATTTAAATATGAACTCCACAGGGACATGAGAAAAGTTGTGATTAAACAGATGGTTTGATAAGCAAGACTGTTCAGTAGTGTCTCTGAAAAAGATGCTGCAAATAAGTTGCCAATGTAAACTTGCCAGTGTGATGAAATGTGATGAAATGAAATGAACCAGTTGTTTTTCTCATAATGTTTGATGACGCGAAATGGACTATGGCTAGGCCAGTGCAAAGATGGTATACAGCTGGCAGATCCTGAACTGGGATCATTCGATCATGCTACAGCTAAAACCTGTTACATCTGAGCCAGTTGGGGCAGGGAATGTTGCCATATTCATGATATTGGTTACCTTTTCAGTGGAGATAGAAATCAATATTTTGCCACTCAGAACATTGAAGCTCTTTTATTAAACAGGATTAATAATTAGAGGAACATCAAGAGCACATCTCAATTAAGTATTAGCATTAGTTGTCATTTGTGGGCTGTTTTGTTTTAATATCACAGGGGAAAATTCATGTTTTACAGGCTGATGTGGCTTTTAATAGATGTNTGTGTGTTGTCTCAAAAACGAAAAAGTGCAATACTACTGTAAGGAAAGTGGGAGTGTAGTTAATCCCACATCGTACAGGGAAGGTTTTTTTCCTATTAGAAAGTAGGGGTGCAGATGCTCCCGCATCGTACTAAGAGGATGGGAACCTTTCTTCCTCTATAAAAAGTCGGGGTGCAGAGAATCCCACATCATACTTGGAAGGTGGAAAAATTAATCACTATATTATGAAGTCGGGGTGCAGATGATCCCGCATCGTACTCGAATAGGGGCATTTTGCATCATACGGCGAGGGTTAATAGCTGTTTGAATAACTTGTTTTGATGTAGCTCATAAGTCATAGTGTAGCATTATTTTTTCGCTGGTTCTGTCACCTGTGTACAGTTAAACAGTATTTTTTTAAGACCACTCAATCATGTAATTCGCATTTTAAATTTGAAAATCCCCTCCTTAAAATACATAAATATATTTACAATGCTGCATGTGCGGGCGAGCGCCCCC
>JAWQUT010000223.1:285454-325208 GCA_033807755.1 Ellobium chinense
GGGCGCGCCTGGCATAATAGGTAAATAGTTTCAGGATAGATCTAGAACAAAGTATATATTGTCATCTTGGAACAAGAACCATATACCTCTGCACATATGAAGACAGACTCGAAAGCCTGCCTTTCTCGTCTCCTCTTACACCTTCAACTATAGGATGATCAGAAGTTAATAGTGAATAACATACAGTCCCATCCAGATTTAGTCAGACAAAATTGACAAAATATATTTTCTATGATTTTTTAACACTGTTTCGCAAACTTCTTACCATCTGCCGTGGTCAGGTTTTTAAGTGAAACTGGGCATCCGTCAAGCCATGTTCTGATTGGTTAAGCCGGGCCTGGGATGCCAGTTTGATGTCATGGTAGTGAAAGAGAACACAGTTTGTCCGACTAAGTGTTGTTGTTGATTTTGGTGCGCTCTGTGAATGTGGGTTTGTCTGAGATAATATCCTCACAAATTTATTTGTATGGGGTTTAGCTTGTTAAAAATAAAATACAAGCTCACCCAAGGTTATGTAACTGAGGTGACAAGGTATCCCTTTTATTCAGAGTGAAAAAGTAATATTTGTCACAGCTGGGAAATAAAATGACTTAAGTGCTGCTTGTCTTACCCTTCCTATCACCACGTCTTTTTTAACCCTAGGTATTGTAGGCATTACAGCTCATTACTTGTTATGACAACTCATTAACTGTTTACTAGGACCAGTGTTCTTACAAAGATGTCATAAGCTTGGATGCCATATCCCGATAAATACCAAAATCCAAATTTTTCTGAAACCAACAGTTGTCTCACTTTCTTTACACTGCATGTAGAAAAGTGATTTCTTGCATATACGCTGTACTGATGAATGTGGTGTAATGTATAATGGAGTTCAGTCTGCTGAATAAAAATTTTCGGAACTGCAGTCAAACCATTGACTCTTTTTTTTTTTCACAGTTTTGTTACTGATATTGCTTGGTACAAAAGTCCAGCATTGGCTTATGATGGGCAAAGAGCATTAGCTTTCTCATACGTGACATTTTGTAAAGTGTCTTAACAAATGCATGCAATATTCTGATACATGCTCCTAATGTTTCTAATGTCCTGCTGGGTAAATAAAGTCGTATTTTCCTTTTTACATTTTTTTTTTCATCAATGAATTATGGAAAGAAATATTTCACAGTTTCCTACCATACTATGAATCTAGTGAAGCTAGAGGTCAGAGAGTTTGACACAATATGCGTGACATTATTGGCAATCCAAAGGCACCAGAACCCGAATTTCGTCACTGATGTTTATCAGGGTGTTGCATCCAAGCAATGAAATGAATTTGTGGAGCCCAGCGAGTCAGGATGTGCCACGTAGCTCTCATCCCATTTAGTTCTTCATAAGCATCCACATGTGAAAAGGTCTTTATAGCAACAATAACAAACAGATATGGGAAAATTGCTTCATATTCAGACATAAATGATGCAGTCATTAGCACAGTCAGTTCCAGTTTATCGCAGCCTGCTTTACAGGAGAGTGGGAAAAAGTTGCAGTTAAAAGAAGTTGCGATCATCCAGTGATTTTGAAATTGTTAATGTTAAGTTAGCATGGATCAGGGGAATATGGGAGGACTGTAGGATAGGGATTTTTTTTAAAGTATGCATAGAAGTAGCTAGAGGTAGAAGGAGAGTAGAGAGGGGAGGAATAAAGTGGGGGGAGGGGATGGTAGCTAGCTTTCATACGTACTCTGTTCTGTTGTATCAAAAGCATCAGTAAACTGTTGCAACCATATAACCTGCATTGGCATCGCTTAGTGTAGCTAACTGTTTGAGGTTGGATGTTATGATATTGGATGAATGTGTCAACTAAGCTGTGTTGTTTCAGCTGATGAATGCAATGGAAATTATTGTTATCCATGGATTGTGTTGTCTATAATTTCCAGTTTAAAGCTATCAATAAAGAAACTAGAAATTTTCAATATAGGGAAGAAGGTACTCTGTTATCTGAAAATGTTTTTAAAAGTTGTATTCAAAGTTGTATTTAAGCAGATTGCCAGTAGGCAGAATCAGCTACATTTTGTTGTAAAACCCTTTAGATAAAGAACAGCTTTCCTCTTGTGTATTGATGTCACAGCTGAGTGAATTTCTTAGCCAGTCCCTCTCACTGGAGTCATGGTTGGTCTGCATTTCTGTATGCCCCTCTCATCCATCACCTATCTCCTGAACAAACTCAGTAATAATGATGAGACAGCCACGCTGGCAAACTTATTTTTGGGCCATTCCATTGACACTGCTCTATCAGCAATTCCAGCACTTAACTATACTGAAATGATGCCAGTGCAATTTTACATGGATTTATTGCTGTTAATCAAACAAATAAAGCAGACTAACACAGTACATAATAAAACTTGCTTTCTTGCATGAGAGCTGACAGGACAATTTCCATGGAATAATTCTTTACAAATCCTCCTGATAAACCACCCATCAAATGTTCACAGTTACAGACAGTCGGAAAATTTCATATGTCTGACGTACGGCAATTATTTTCTTAACTGTACAGTCTTTCAAAGCACTCAAGAACCCATAACATGAATGTTTAGTGCTGAATGAATGTAATATTGCAAATGAAATTACCAATTTCATATCTTAGCTTTGTCGTGCCCTTTGTCAACCTCAGTGTTCCTTCTCTAAATAATATTTTTGTTATTTGAAACATGGCCACATATTATTGTCAAATGACGTCAAATAAAACGTTGTTTACAAAAGAATGTTGGTTTTCACACAGCTGGTAGTCATTTTGTCATAATGTTAATAGAGCTTTCACAATAACAAGACAAATTTATCCAGAGACCCTAATAGCTCGTGAGGAAAGACAGTCATCACTTTCTTGACTCAGTTACTCTTTACCACCATAGTATACAAAACAGGATAATCAGCCAGGATTTGAATATTATGCCACTTAATGCCAAACTCCCCTCGTGAAGACTGTGGACCCTGTAGGGAAATTGCTGTACAATACCATGCAGTGTTATGCATCTCATTTATAACATACAAAAACTTAGAACAGTTTACATATACATAATATACATTCACAAAATTACGAAGGAAATCCATAGCAAATTATTGCTATGTGGTGCAGTGCTCTTGTCTCCCGAACTCTAAAGCCAGGTATTCGTTTATACCTGAGTGGCGTGAGGAATAAAAGTTTAATGCTTTTCCAAAGATACTAGGGTGCAAACCATCCACTTCCAGAGTCAGTCCCACAAACCTTAGGGAATGATTCACAGGCTGCATGGCATTGCCTCTATATGAGAATTAAAAAATCCCATTATTATTACTAGTATTGTTATCAGCATTATTATTATTATTAATTACATTTTTCCCCGTCTAATTAATTCTTCCATTTCTCAGTGGAACCATTCACAGCAGAAACTTCTAGTTGCAGCACACACAAAAAAAAAATGTTTTCCTGTTTAACCACACATTACAACCAGCCATGACTCGAAGTCATGTTTTTAGTATCCTTACTTTGCACCCTTATCAGTAAGCAGCTCAAACAATCAATTTCTAAAGTTACTTTTGTAATAATACAGAAATGCAGCAATAGTCTACTATTTCTTGTCTTTTCAGCCATGGCTTGATAAGGATTTGAATGCATCAGTGAAAAAAAGACTGGTGCTACTTCACCACTGTTCAGAAATGAGTCTGTTATGGTTTCAGAGTATTGACTCAAAAAAAACAAACTTAATGACTTATTTCTCAGGAATGTAAATTTTCTTCCATTTTCTGCTTTTTCTGTTACTTTGAGAGCCATGGGACTTCATAGTATTGTGGTAGTTTTCATTGTGTGGGGGTCTTTTTCTGAATTAAAGCATAACCCCATTACTGTCATTGTCAGCATAATTCTACTGAAAACTCACCGTAAAGGTCAAGTTCAGAAGTATTACAACATTTAAAAGAGCACAGCATTCAAGAATAACATCTGTAGCATCAACTTTTCAACATGGAGGCAGTACAACATCAAATTGTTGCATCAAATTTCTTTCTTTCTTTCTTTCTTTCTTTCTTTCTTTCTTTCTTTCTTTCTTTCTTTCTTTCTTTTCTTTCTTTCTTTCTTTCTTTCTTTCTTTCTTTTCTTTCTTTAGCATTTTCTCCCATTTACCCTACCACACGTGAGCATCTGGTTGTGTACATTCACTCCCCTCCCCACCCCTGTCTCATGTAGGTCAGCCTTACATAATGCAGACATCAGTTAGACATTACAACACATTCAACTTATCTCTAGATTTTGATGCAATTTTTTTTTCTTTCATCCAAAACTACCAAACAAGCTGTTTTGAAGAACATGAAAAGATGAAATTAGATCAGTCTTTTGTTCAGGTGCCCAAATATTTTAGCCAGATGGTGAAGTAATTCATCTTTCCCACGTTCTTGTTTCTTGTCTTTACAGGAAGATAACAAGAAGAGGAGAAGAGACAACTAACCAGGGCCAGCAGAAGGGACTACACTCTGAACGTATTTGCTATTTTTAGCGCATGCCTTTGAGCAGAAGACAGCTGGATCGCGTTGGCATCACGCAAGAAGATAGATGGAGTTGTAGTTCTTTTATTTCTGATGAATTGTCAAAAATTTCCATGTGCTAGTGGCACCAGTTTTGTCCAGGACGGGTTTGTCTTTTTCAGGCTAGTTGAATTTAAATAGAATGTTCATGAAAATCTAGACTTTTTGAGAATCCAAAGTTTTTGGTTGGGGTGGTTAAAAATGTATATCCCTAACATCAAAACGTATTTGTCTTTCTGTGGTCAGTGTATTTGAATGCCAAAATAAAGAGACTGCATGGCAAGAATTTTCATTTTGTTTTTCTGTTCTTTCAATTTTGTAACTGACAATGCTTGAAATTTGCCCTACCTTTTTTTTTTTTTTGAGGTCATTATCTGAAGCTGGAGCTAAGGGTAGAGGTCAAAGGTCACAGGCAACTAGGCATACTTGCTTAGCTTTGTTGACATTTTCTCTGCCCTTCATTTCCATTGCATTTAATTTTGTTATACCTGATTGAAATCAGCTCAGTATAGAATAGATCTGTGATTGGTGATGAGAGGTTGTCTGAGCATATAGGCAAAATGAATGGGAGAAAGTTTGAATTACAGAACATGTGGGGCATACATTTTGGTTCAAAGTAAAGCATCTTATGCATTAGGATTTAAAGAGAGGGAGAAGGGAATGTCCTGTGATGGCATGAATTATTTCATAACTACCTGGGCACATGCCAGGGGTTGGACAGATTACTGTTGCATTTATGGCCTTCTTTTGTCACATTCAGCTGTTTTGCTATCAGTGTGGGCCATGAGTGTTTGCACACCCTGTAGATAGCTCTTTCTGCTATCAGCGTGGAAGGGCTGTGTTTGCACACTATATAGATAAAGACAAACCTTGTTAAATATTTGATATGTCTCCTGTTAGCGCTCCAGATAATAAGACATACAGAAACAGGAAAGCTCATTACAGACCAGTTGTACTAAATGATTTTGAAAAAACCAGGGTCGCTCAGTGGAAATTGACTGCAAAAGCCTGCAACAATCACAGTAATGATAAAATGATGTAAGCAACAATGATAATCAATGTATTCTATAAAAGCCTTAAAGCAGTAGAGGAACCAGCACACAACAAAATGTCCTACATACGGTAGGCATAAGAACCACAGAGAATGAGAAAAGAGAGAAATTTCTTGCTTATTTCCTAGTGGTATTTTCATGTCCCACAAAGTAGTCACTCTGTCTGGAGATTTTTTAAGAAATGGTTTATCTGTTATGGCGACATGAATGAGTTGCAAGCAGTAGTAATCTATGTGAAACCTGCCCCAGGAACATTGCTAGTGCACAGATAATACCATGATCTGCTTAAAGAGGCATGATTCTGCCAGAACAACCCCATAGCCTGTGCCCAGACACCTCAAGCCGAGTTTTAAAGCAGTTCCTATACAATGAATGGTGATATTAGAAGTGTGCAATGTGATTAGTTATGAAAATGAAACAGCTAAGGCGTAGGTGGGAAAGACGTAGATAATGAAGTGTAAGTAGAAAATGGGTAGGTAGAAATACTTGCAGTAAACAGCTGAAGCTTTGTCAGTGTGTTATTATCCATGCATGTTTTGCATACAGAATGAAAAGGGCTTGGACATTTAGAGGGTGGATATGCAACTAGTAAGAATCAATTATTGTGAACTTCTACAATAAGTTATCAATATTTGATGGAATTTATAAAATTTTATTTAGACGAGTTAACATTTAAAACACTCTAGGAAAGTTGCTAATTGGACTGTTTGCTCAATGTACCATATCAGTAATTGTCTCTTTATGACTCTCGTAGTAGGTTTGCCTCGCATCTCACCGGTCACATTTTTATGCACATGTTTAATCACTCTTGACTTGTGCGTAGATATCAGCTACCCTCTTCGTTTGGCCCTACTGTCTACAGGTTTTAAGTTTTGAGAAGTCTTATAAGTCTTATAAATTTGAAAGATAGTGGGGCAGATATTTCACTATTTGTGATGCAGCACAGAGTTTAGAGGTGCTGAAGAAATACAGCTTCTTTCAGGATTTAATTTTCTATCTTCATTTTGGATATTTTTTTTCTGACACATGCAAAGGGCAGACAATCTCCTACACAGAAATGATTGGGAAATGGAGAGTTGTCTTTTCATATTTACATGGCAGCCTCGCATAGCACATGGAACTTGTTTGCCATCTCTTTTTATTGTTTTTCTTAAGATGTTGGTGCTCTGCAGACCCTATCATCATGTGTAATATCAATAGATGTACTCTTTACTAATGTTATGTGAAAACATTTATTAAATCAAGGGAAGAAAGGGCTTGTATTCATAAGAAAACATTTGACACATCAAAGAGTTCATTTTCAAAGAAAGTTGAATCATCTGTCATCCTGTGAAGTGATGTTTTTGGTCTTTTGACCATAAAATCACAGTATTTGAGAGGTTGTGAGTCATTCACAGTGACGTGTTGCAACATTTTTTTCTGGTTCAATTTCAGATAAGGAAGTTAATGATAACCACTTAATAATCTTTGCAAATGGACTCCTGATGGAAGATAGACCAAGATAAAATGCATTATCTCTGCATATAGCACATGTGCTGTCATACAACCGTATATTGCTTGGTTTTGATGATACAAATGTTCAAATACCAATTCGTAGTGAATATAATCACATGGTTATTGTGCATATTCCTTTGCACATATCTGAGCGCACAATTAGGGTTGAATTAAGTAAGATGGAACCATATTTCAGTGGTTGAAAACTGAACATCTTAACAGATTATGGAGGACAATGCATTTTGTCTTGAAGTTCTTATGTGATGAATTAGACATGGTTATTGAATATCCTGCGATACTATTTTCTGTTTTTTATGTGTTGATCTTTTGCCAATATTATCCATGTATCCTAGGGATCCTTGATGTCTGTAATGCTAATGTGTCTGATTGTCCAAGTGTTGTTTGTATCCTAGAGACATTTCCTTGGAGACTGCACAGAGATACAATCATGTTTTCATTATTATTTCAGTGGCAGATATTATTTCATCAGGAAAGTGCTGCCTGAAATTGGAAATGTCCATTGAAATGCCTTGATATTGTACATCATGTGGTAAACCTTTTTTCTGGAAATAAAGTAAAAATCAAATAAAATCTGCTGATCAGCAGCCTAACATTGTTTTATTTGCTGCTTGTTTGTCTCACTTACACCGATCAGAGTTACACTAGCCTGTGCTAGGCTTTTAACAGTGGTATATTGGTCTTGGTTGCTGTTTGTCTCACTTTTAAACCTCACAGACATATGAGCTTAAATATTTCACAGTGACGTAACATGGTTTTGTTTGCTAATTATCCCTCTTTCAAAGATCCTAGTAGCATTAATCTGGGCTTTCTGAAAGTCCTTTTTGGCCTGTGAAGGGATGAAACCTTACTTCACTAGGGATTCAGTTTCAGTGTCAAAAATGTGTGAAATGAAAATAAGAATTTCTGTTCTTGCCTTGCCTTGGAAGAAGTTATGAATTGTGGCGATCAACTCCCACCCAATTTCAGGGAGGTCTGATTTACCATGTCTTGTCGTCATTCATAGGTACTGCTGTTTAATGGGGAAAAATTAGAATGGTCAAAATTACTTTTTGGCACCTTGTAAAGTTTTAACATTTTCTTCTTTCTACCTGAGTTATTTTCTTTTAGTTTTTATATTTAAAAAAACAACCATACAGACCATTGATTAGGTAATAAAGGAACACAAACATGAACATTCTGTGTCTTCTTTAAAACTGTGCTTCTTGCACATACGGTCTTTTGGTGCATAGCGGCAGACAAGAAGGTATTTAGAAGAATCCAGTCATAAACTATAAACAGAAATGTGTGATAGCATCACCTCTTTTAAAGCTCCTCTTGAAATGTGCTGATTATTAAACTTGCTGCATTCGCTGGCAGACTCTTAGAACATGATGATTGTCCTGTGCAGTATCTAAAATGTGATTTGCACATATTCTTCTGTATATTGTTTGTCAATCCTGTATGGTACTTTTTGATATTCTTTTATTCTTCCGTTCGTCTATGAATTGAGAATTTGGTAATTTTTTCGGTCTGTCTTTTAATAAGGCAATGTCAGAAGCAATATTTGTCTAGATTTCAAATTTTAATAAGACTTTTGATTTGTTAAGAAATCTTTGCAAAGAAGATAAAGAAAAGAAAAGTTTCAATCTTTCTGGAAATGGCATGTCTTGGCTGCACCACTTGTTAAAGGTCTCTTTCCATTTCTTTTTGTTTGTAATCCTACACAAAGAACTGTGCATGATATTTGTGTTGTTTCCACCCTTACTCAGATAAAAAAATATACCATGTAAATATAAAGTCTGGATGCTTTTCTTCCTGTTGCTCACAGCAATACAAAATAGTCACTCACCTAGAAAAGATGTGCCATGCTGTACAAAACTTTTAAGAGAAATTCAGTCACCATTTCCCCTGTGTCTGTACTTAGAGCAAACTCCTGTTTCACGCTCTTCTTTATCTTTCCTCTGAGAATTTGCTGGATTACTATAAACAGAAATGTGTGAAAGCATCACCTCTTTTAAAACTCCTCTTGAAATGTGCTGATTTTATTCATCAGTCTTTTTCATCACTCTCAATAAAAGCTTGCACAAATTTCACAGTTTGTGATCTTGTGTTTTGTCATTTGAAGTTTGTTCAGTTAGTTGCATTTCACTAAATTTCTATATCTTTACTGTAATCTTTTGGGTCGGGTTTTTGCGTTACATTGTTTCCTCATCACAATCAGTCAGAAAAGGATTGAAAGCTCTATTTTAAATTTGTTTCTGATTTGCTTCTTTGCATTCAATATTTATGGAATACATGGATGCGAATGGCTGTGTTCCAGATAATTAAGTTTATGTCCTTACAATTCTAATCAAAGCTTGTGTTATGGAAATAATTTTAAAAGACATGAAGTGTATTCAAGAGGCTTGATATGCACCATGAAAGAATTTGTTTTAGTTTTTATTAGGAAAAAAGTTTGAGAATGCAATTTACACTGAGGATTTTATCAGACAGGACTGATTGCGTACCATGGAAACAGATATTTCAGTGCCATGCACCTAGAAATAACATTTATTTTCACTCTCTTGCACAACAGCATAAATATTGCACAACAATCACTTGGGGATGGATTTTTGATATTACAGTATGTAGTAGTAAATTATAGAAAATAAATAGACTATCTCCTATTAATAAAATAACTCATACTTCTTAGAGTAGAGTGTAGACAAATAAACTAAACTTCAAATTTCAGACTGCTTCTTTGTTTAAAATTGGGTCTCTTCCCTTCTCTTGCCTTTGTAATTTTTTCCAAACAGTGGTGATTTGGGATGTAGATAACTAGACTGGTCACTTAAACAGAGTATGCTATTCTGGAGTTTCTACTATTGAGGCTCAACATTCTCCAGCGCCACTAAAACTTAGTGTTAAATAAAGAGATCGTCTTCAAAACCAGCAGCTAGGTTATTTTGATCTAACTAGTGTATTGACGAACAGATCAGGGAGGTCTGCAACATGTAATTGTTGTTACCCAGTGTGTCAGATCACAGCGATGACGTCACAACACATAATTAATATGTTGGACGGTGTCTTTGCCATTGTGCAGTTAATTTTATTTGTTGATTTTGGGTCATATAGATCATGTTATGTCATATGTTCTGATGAAGCTATGTGGAAGGTGGACAGGGCCGAGATAGGCATTCTTGTGATTTCATTTCTGGTTCTCAATAAATGAAAGTTGTACTGACACACTGGGTGACTTAAGTTTGTAATGATAAAGATTTATTTGAATTATGGACCCTTGTATTACTTATTACATGTACCTCTTGTGCAACTCCTGTTTTTCTGGGCTCAAATCTGTTCTGATTTCATACCTTTTGAGTTGTTTCTTTTTTCAAATGATTTGACCAAAAGTTGTGGTCAAAGGCTATGGTTGCTAGGCTGCACAGGTTTTGTCATATGTGGCTTGTCTGAACCTTGTGGCATGAACTGGGGGAAACAAAGTGGGCCACGATAGTCAATTGGCCCTTTGTAGTAGGAGGCTTTTGAGTGCTGCCACGATAGGGAGAAATCATTACAAACTTGTTGTAGCATTCTTTGAAACTATGATCCAGGTCTTTATTAATGTCCAAATGACACAACTACAAATATAAAGCACCGTTTATGAATTTTCGACTGTATGCGTGGCTTCTTCACAGCGCTCTGGATGCCACAAATTTAGCTTGTAATTTTTTTTATATAGGTTTTAGTGAGGGAAGAAGCTTGACACATACACCAGTGAGTAGCTCCTCATCATGAGTTAATATTTATGTTTTCTATGCTAATATAGGAAAATGAAAATAATTCTCTTTCTATATACCTGTCTGAAACATTAAAACTCAAGCTCTTTGGATTTCCATTTGTAAGCCCTTGCATTTCTATCTGTGAGTCACTCACTAAACTGTCTACCACAGAAATGTTAAACCTGGAAGTGTTGCACAGTTGTCCCAGTGAAATCAGTACAGATATGCCTTTCTCTCCATGTCACAATTAGTACAAAACTTCAAAGCACAGTCTCTCTCATCTGTCTCTGTATAATAACAATTGAGTGCGGACCTCCTATGACACAAAACAAGAAGTTTTCAAATAATGTTTTATTAAATTTGTTCAAATTTGTTACATTTTTTGGGTATATGTATTGTTAGTTATCAGTTTCTTATTGTTTCTTGTAACTGCTATTCATACTGGAGTTAACAGTTCTAATTCTTCATTAAATATTAAAATTTCATACAGTTAAGTGTACTATTATTATTCCAGCTGTTATAATTCCTCCACTTGTGTCCTGAGTGTGTTTTACAGATGTTCTCACATCACACTGACTGATCATACTAAACTGTTCTCCTCTGTCTGTTGTCTGTGTGCCCTAGACCTTGATTACGAAATATCAAGTACATTTTCATGTGTAAAGATAATTTTTGTCCTTCCTTCGGTAGACAAACCTCTACAGAATACATTTGAACATGTTTACTACAAAATCCTGTTATCTGCAGCTATCACTATTCTGAACTCTTTTCAAGTCCTGAAGTAATTCACTTGTATACGCTTCTTACAAAAACATTTTCTGTGAAACCAGCACTATTTGGAAACATTTTTGAAAGTGGTATTAGTCATAATTGGCTTTTATTAGTCATATGGCTGTCAGAAATACGCTAACACAACACATTTTTTCGGTCCTGTGAATTTTGTGTTAGTCATATTGACTTATAGCTTTTTAACTGTCAAGCCTAGACAAAATATGCTTCATACTAAACAGTTTTGAGTGTTGCATGAATTTCAGTAGCTTCAAGTGTATCTACTATATGACTCCTTGATTCTCTGCATTTAAGGTAAATATATTTTGGGCTATTTTGAACTCTGTAAATAGCACGTCCTTTTTTAGAAGACTAAAGACATGCTACTCCGAGGAACTATAAATACTGCCAAATAGCCAACAAGGCATAAGGTGCAGTTATACACCAAGAGAATAGTATAAAATAATAATATATTAATCTGGAATTGATAACAAAGAGAATCCAGATATATGTATATTACAATTCCTGAGAACTGCACATGAGTTAAAAATAGCTGATGTGAAAGGAAATGATGAGTAACTAAAACTTCAGACAGTGAAGATCATAAATATGGATCTTTAAGTAAGTCCGATATCAATTATTATAAAAAGTCCTTGAAAATACCCATGAAAAAGGCAGAAATGAACCTAAAGTAAAGAAATACTGTATTAAAACTTTAATGCAATTTTTTTGAAAATTTAAGCTTTATCATCAGGCATTAAGTGAAAGGAAACAAACAAGAAAAGGAACGAGAAGGTTGAAGAAGATCACAACAGATAGTAAGGGGTAGAGAAGGCAGAAATGACAGTGGTGATCAGGCATTGAAGCAGACATTGACTGGTTCACTCCTATTTTAGTTCAGTTGATTCATGTTTGATGAGTGAAGGTTCCCCTGCATTTAGTGCCAGAAATTAGGCAGTTTCATTTTGACTGTTGTGGCAACTTTTTAGTGTGATGAGTTGGTTTGGAGGAATTTTGCATAGGGAAGTATACTTGATATAATATCATTTCATCATGTTTGTAGCATAAAATCTTATTCCACAAGAATAAAGTTTGGAGAAAAACGGGATGATTTTGAATGCTTTTGGTAGCATAAAGAACTTTTCTTTCTGCACCTCGAGATGTTGTGGAAATATCTAGGACAAGGAGACTTGTATTTCACTTCTTATTGCTCTTGACTGTAATAAACTGTTTGTGCAAAATATAGTCTTCAGTCTCTTCTTTATTAGTGTTTCTGTTGATTGGCTCATAGATGTGCTGTACTATATGGTATGATAAATTTTCCTACAAGTCAGTGCTTGTTACATACACATTACTGTGTAAAGCAGCATGGGCAAATGGTTATGGAGTTGGACTCAAGATCTAATGGTCGTGGATTCAATTCCCGACCTCGGTTGTGTTGTAAGTGCCTTGGGAATGCATTTCATTCACGTTTTCCTCAGTTCACTTGAATGTGAAATGGATACCTAGCTATAGGCAATGGAGAATGTCAGAATACTAGTGGTCAGCACCTGTAAAATAATGACCACAGCAGTGTGTGCTCCTCAGGGAGTGGAGAAAGTCCTAAAGTGAATAGGCCAGATGGGGTAATAACAGTGTGAAGTCTTGTGTAGCAGGCATTAGCCTGGTTACGAGACTTATAAACCATGTCTTAATTGTTATTATTACTGACATCGATTTCTGAATCAACTTGTCAATGATTCATAACATTACTTCCCCTTCTCCATCATGCTTTAAAGCTTCAGATCTCTCTCAGATCGCCAGTACAACATTCCCATTAAAATTTATTTTGATTGACTGGAAACAAAACGATGGCAGATTTTTTTTGTTTTTTTTTTTTTGTTGTTTTTGCTTTTCCTGTAATATTTCACAAATAGAGATTTTTGGATATTGGAACAACATATAGAAATAGAAGAGATGAATGAGTTTGTTTGGGCATGAATGATAGAAGAGAACACTCAACTCCATGTAGTCTCACTCTGTTTAACTGAAACATCTGCTTAATCAGATCATTTCTTTAGACAACCAAATGCTGTAACTGAGGTGTGTTTTCAGAAAATAGTATGTGAATTTTCATTTTAGAAGATGTAAATCGGTAAAATTCAGAAATGCATTCCAGAATTAATTATATAATGCGGCTTATATGTCCTGTATCCAAGCTCCTGCCTCTCACGTGACTTCACACTTATTATCCCATCGATCTGATCACTCTAGGACTTTCTCAGCTCCCTAGGGAGCATACTGTGTCTCCGCCATTAACAGGCATTGATCACTGGCGTGCTGACAGTATCCTCCACTGTCTGTGGCCAGGTACCCATTTTACAGACAAGTGGACTGAAGAGAATATGAATGAAATGCTTTTCCAAGGTAATTACAACGTGACTGTGGTCGGGAACTGGGCTCACGACTTTTTGATCTGGAATCCAACGCTGTAACCATCCAGCCATAATGCTCCACAAGGAATTAGATCATTCAAATCAAAATTGAGCTAGGTATATAATATATTCCCTCAAAGTTATCACGATAAAGTAGCCTATGTATATATACAAAAAATTAAGTAGATCTATATAAACGACAGTCACCTTTGTATTTCAAAAGTCTTGGGGAAAATGCTCCTCTCTTGATATTGAATAATCACAGCTTCTTTTACTTGCAACTCTGTTCCTGTCTCCATGGAGTGACGATAAAGTGAAGTCAAATTTATTCAGCCCTGCTGGTAGATTGACTATGCAGAATCTAACATAACAAGCACACATGGACATCTTGTTAGTGCATAATAAGACGTATCGTTCTTTATTCGACTCAAATATAATGATATCCGAAAGCGGTTATAATTTCAGAGAAACTCTATATGTTGATAAACGCAGTTACAACGAGCTGGACGGTTATGGCATGGGTTCGATTCCCGGCCACATTATGTCGAAAGTGCCTATGTAAAGCATTTCATTCACATCTTCCTCAGTCCGTCCGTCTGTGAATGGGAACAGGGCTAAAGGCAGTGGATTATATTGCCAAAATGATAGTGATCAAAGTCTGTACATGGCAGCTCCCAGGGAGCTGAGAAAGTCCTAGAGTGATCAGGTCGGCTTGGATAACAGGATGAAACCATGTGACTGTGCATTTACCCGGATACAAGACTTATAAACTGCATCATTATTATTATTATTATTATTATTTATCATTTGGCGTGTGTTCCAGTGTTTATTATATTGATCTGCCATATGCACACTGCCAAAGAAGGCAACTTCTTTTATAGTGAAAAGACAAAAATGATCTCTTTGGAATTTCCCTGTAACAAGATGTTAATTCCTACTTTCCAGGTAAACTCCTCATCTCTTCTTACCTGCACTCATGATAACAACGTACAACGGACACATACTTAACACACCACTTACAGTAAAGACAGGTCATTGCGCTAGGTCTCTGCTTGTGCTCGGGGTCACTCTTTGGTTTTCTTGTACTTGTAGCCTGAGGCCGATCTTGATAGACGATAACAAAACAACAGTTTTCAACTTCTGTATGCATACGCAAGGCTGGCATTAGGTTTATGGAAAGGGAAATGATTGACCCCTAACGCTAACAGATCCCGGTTGCAATGGCCTGTCTGTACTGTAGTCATTTTTTGTTTACAGAAGGGCTCATAGTCTTTTTCATAATTCAGGGGCTGAATGTGGAATTTGTTGTACCCGCTTCATTGAACGGCACTGTTGTCAGTGCCACATTCAATCTACATTTACATCAAACATTTCTTATTTATTTACCCATTTGAGAGAATAGAACTGCCTGCCACGCTTCACCAGAATGTCCTTGTCAAAATTTTATCTTCAGGAATATAGTTACTTCTAAGGAGCAACACAACCACAGGATTAAAATGTTGGACTCTTCATCTGAAGGTCATGTTGTTTATTCCAATACAGTTATGTTGTTCTAAGTGCCTTAGGGAAAGCATTTAATTCACATTTTCTGTGAGTAGGTGGGTCCACGGCAGTGAAAGATATTGTCAGAATGCAAGTGATCAGCGTCAGATCAGATGAGGAAATGGCAACGGCTGTTTATGCTCCTCAGGGAGTTGAGAATGTCCTTGAGTGACCTGGCCTGGTGGGGAAATGATGATATGAAGTCTCCCGAGCGGTTACTGCTTGGACAGGAAACTTCTAAACTTCTTTATTATTATTGTTTTCACACGGGCTTATTGTCTTTCCATTCATTTGGGGATATGTTTGTTTACCAGGTATACCAGAAAGATGCCATTACTGGTCAGTTTACATGAAACTTGATGGAAAAGTTTAGTCTGGGCTGGGATAGCAAGAAATAAGGTTACATGCTTATCAGACCAAGACCACTTATCTTATCGTAATACTATCAGATCAAGATGACGTATCTCACATTTTTATTCCTATCAAATCAAGATGACGTAATTCACATTTTTTTTTTTTTAAACATGGGCCAGTCAACAAGAGACTCTGGAACAGAAGTTGCTAATCGTCTTCGCTTATCAAATCAAAACGACTGAGTCACAGTTGTTTTTTTTTTTTCGACACATTTAAAGCTTTTAACGTTGCGAAAGAGAGCAAACTGCCTTATACGTACTGTGTAAGGGAAGTAACTACGTCTAATACATGTCAGGCGATATGGCTTCACAAAGGTTACGGGCCTCTAATGGGATTAGAACCTTTTTTCCTCTGTAGGCTATATTAGCATTTTAAGCTTCCGTCTTAGCTTCCCAGTGTTTTATCTTTCACCCAGATCCATTTCAGATTTGAGCTCAATGTGTGGCCCAAATTTTAAGACTGATCCAACCCTAACAAGCCCACTGAAATTTTGAGCTTGGTTGATGTATTTGAGAACAAACCCTACCAACGCCTAACCCCTCCTTTTCCGCCTGAGCACATCCTTGACCTATCAGTTCCAGCCCAGGGCCAGATAACGCAGAATAAATTAAAATGGACACAGCTTTACATTAAATCGAAATTTGCTCATGGAGCCCTTACCACGGGATGCAGGGCAATCCAAGAGAGGAAATAGGGAAGATAAAATAATATAACCACGAAGTTAATAGCACCCAGTCGTGAAAGTAGAATTTACAGGCCTGTAACTCAAATGCCCCTTCCCTGTCGCCCCGATCTATCTGTCTCTTGTCATAATATTATGATCCCCTGGAACCTGGATACGAAACTTGTAAACTGCAATACCATTATTATTATTATTATTATCATTATCATAATTAGGCCTACGTGGCAAGTACTTTGACAGACAGACACAGAAACAGATAAACAGATAGAGATGACGGTTCGAAGTAGGCAAAGATTACACATACTAAGATATACACAGGGAGAGAAAGGCAGATAGAAAGTTAGAAAGAGAGAAGACAGTGAAACAGAGAGAGAGAGAGAGACAAAGAATCTCTTTTTTTTTTTTTTGAGAGCGGAACAGTGGCCGTATGCATAATCCATACGTTAGTTAATTTCTTCCGTTAACCAAGTGAAACTACTAATGTTCTGGGATTTTCCCTTGGTTACCGCAGTGCGTTAAGGGGGGGTATACACACTTTTGACACAAATTTTGTCCAGCCTACTTAGCAATGCTTTATACTTTTCTATGAGTTCAAAATGGACTAATTAGAAGGAAAATTATGAAAAAAAGATTTTTTTCCCATAAAAGTAGACTTAGTGGCGGCCATCTTGGCATTTTTAGCATATGTAGAAAAAAACAGCATTACTCTAAATCTATGACTGTTAAAGGCCTGTAATTTGGCATGCAACAACTTAATACCCATATGGAGGTTTGTTTGTGAGCTTTTACAGAAATAATCAAAATTAAGAAAAATGTAAGATTTCAAAATGTGACAAAAAAGTCTGCTACGAAAAATATGGGGGTAGCCTTATTTTATAAGCTGTAATTTCTAAAGTAAGCAACATATGCAAAAAAGCCCACATACAACCCTAGATAACTACTTAAAGATGTTACATGCAAAGTTTGAAAGAAATCTGATGAGTAGTTTTCTCATAATGATGTTTTAAATGATCACACATCCAACAAAAACAGGAATTAGAGAAAACGACAAAAAACGATTTCAAACAGCTGTATCTCAAAAACTATTCACCTCAGAACATTCAAATTTTGCACAGTCCTTCTGTATTATTATAAAAAGGTACATACCAAAAATGAATGCTGTAATCCAAGAAATAAAATAATTTGGTATCCTTCACACAGTCCACTTAGAAACCGCCCGGCACATATGATGGGCCACCTTCAGCTTCCACATGTCGTTGCCTTTCCTTCTGCTGGGCCAGCTTGCGAAGTTCCCTTCTCCTTTTGGCCACACTATTGCAGGCTTCATCAGCTTTCAAAATTCTTTTTTTGTCTCTAGTATCTCCTAGAGCCAGGGACCGCTGTCCAATCTGACAACCTACTCCTTGAAGAAATAACCTGGTGGCCAGTGCTCCCATGTTGAATTCGCCGACTCCCAGCAAACATGCGATATACACTCGCTTGAAGCCTGACCACAGGTGCTTTGGGCATCTCAGCCAAATGAGGCTGTGTAGTGACTCATTGCTATTTTGAGTCTTGCCAAGAAGGCAACGGCCGAGGAGGGCTGGATCAGTGAGTCGCTCATACACTGCTTTTACATGCTTAGCAACAGTAGAATTCAAAAATGTTGACATCTTCCGGCTGCCAAGTTGGGGAATCGCTATCCCGTTGCTCAAATCCCGTTGGTACCAACACCATGAATCGTTTCCTTGTGGGCAGTCATCGTGCTTATTTGTTGAATGGTGGTACGATGCCCAGACAGCCTTTGCCATGGCTTCCACTGACTCACCATTGCTCCTAATAGCCTTGGTGTAGTAAGACTGAAGGAGCCCAATCTTCGCCTGTACAGAAATAAAAATATAAAGAAAAAATACAGAAAAATGAAGGAAATGTTATATATTTTTGTTTTTAGTCGTTCTGCTTCTGTATCTGGGGAATTCAATGGTAAAGCATTTATAAAGTAAGAGGTGAGAAGACATCTAATATATATTTGTAAGTATCTATTCTCCCCCCCCCCCCCCCCCCCCNAAAAAAAAAAAAAATCCCGATTATTTCCGCAGACTGAAGATATGAAACAGAAAGGAGAAGAGAAAAAGAGATGTGGAAATAGAAAGCTGATTGACCCATTTTATAAATGTCCTGTGTTGGAATTTACTTACATCAGTCAAACTTCCTTGAGCATTGCCTCCAATTCGTATGGACTGCTTGCTCAGGGTGCTCTTGAGATTACGAAGCCCAGTGTTGAGTCTTTGGCGATGTGGTTTACACATTCCTCTTTCTTGACCGGAAAGTCATCTCCGTAGGGATTCTCTCTTGTTACAGCGAGGAATGTCTTCGTATCGCCGTCCCCTACAAGTGTTGTGTAGCGCATCTTATGCTGCTGTGATCGCTTCCACAGAATAAGGGCAGCTGCACATTCCATGCCCCCCGAACTTCCTTCATAGTTCTGAGTGAGAGAGAAAGAAAGAAAGAGAGAGAGAGAGAGAGGAGAGAGAGAAGACGAGAGACATAATGCAGACTGAGGGAAGATGAGAATAACAATAATGAAGATCTCACTGTGCGTGTTCTGCTGCTTTGGACAATTTGCGCGATCCCACTGCAAGATATTTGCCTGAGCTTTTGCGCAAATCAGCGGCAGGATTAAGGAAGATTAGTGCAAATTCAACTTACCTAATGTTCCTAGCACAATCACATCTCTTTGTACTATAGTATGATACGATGGCATCAGTTATAGTAATGAGACACTGAGAAGTGGCCACTAACTTCATGACACTCGTCTTTGCCCCAGATTATGGAGAGAAATAATGTTTAAAAAAAGGACTTGTCAGCTAGTCAAAACAACGAAATTGATAAGCAGTGTCAAAGATTTAGGAATAGTTACGAAGACCTGATTCTCGCAGATGTGTTTCCTTTCCAAAATATTATAAACAAAATCATTAAAATCATGTATAGAGTAGGCCTACGGGTCAGACGCAAATGCCGCTTGATCATATCCGTTATCGGAAATTATTCTGAGCTATTGCAGAGGAATTTTCATTGTGAAGCAGCGTGGCCGAATGATTACTACGTCGGAATCAAGATCTTAAGGTCCTGGTTTCGATTCCCGACCATTGTCATGTTGTAAGTGCCTTGAGAAATAACTTCATTAACATTTTCCTCAGTCCACCCGTCTGTAAAATGGAAACCTGGCTATAGGCAGTAGGAGATATTGTCAGAATGCCAGTGGTCAGCGCCTGTAAATGGCTGCGGTACCGTATACTCCCCATAGAGTGGAGAAAGTCTTAGAATGATCAGGCCTGTTGGGGTCATAATAGTTTGAAGTCGCGTGAGCGGGCATAAGCCTGGATAAGAGACTTATAAATCGCGTTGTTGTTATTATTATTATTATATAATATTCATGCGATAAAACTAAAGAGCTGTTGTTTTTGTCTTCTCTATTTACGAAGGAGTTCAGTGGACTTAAAGGCACGTCTGAGAAATAACAGAAGAGGAAAGGCAGGATGGAACTCTTCACTATTTTGGATTCAGTGGCATACTTCATATCGGGGAGCTGTATTCTTTCCGAATTTCACTTGTAAGATGATTTTACAATTCCTAGAAAATTTGCAGGCCGAAATTCCTTTGTGCCACATTCAGTCCGAGTGGTGCGAGACTCTCCGTCACAGTGAATTTTTTAAAAAATGTGTTGCACAAATTGGAATTCCTATGTGAAGCACAGTGCACATCATGCTTTCTTGAGTGAGCGGGCACGGAGGTCGAAGTGAGCGAGTTTGCCGAGTGAGTGGTTTTTCTGTTGTGACGATGACCGCGAAATTTTATGTATGTCATGTTTCTGGATGTTTGGATGCGTGCGAGGAGTGTTATTGTCTTTTGCTATAATTATGTCGTGATCACGTAAAAGTACTGTTATTACTAGTATTGCTGTGTACGTATGTACTGCAACCAAGCCAAATTTCCATGTTATGGATAATAAATTTATTCTTATTCTTACTGTCTCTCCGAACGTTAGGGGTATAAAGGTAATTAATATAAAAACGGCCAGTTAGTGAAAAATGAAAGCAAGTCTATCTTAGGCCCCGCACAGAGAGGCCACCGGTGGTGACATACTCACTCTGCGCCGATCTTTCCGAGGGTAGAACATAAAGGACACATATTTTCAGCACACTTCCCAGTTGAAAAAGTCCCCATTCCAGCCTTATGACATCACACATCCGGTGACGGCCCACTGACGGGGCACTCTGAGCAGCGGCTGTCGGTGAGTAGGAATCAAAATTTCATTCCTATAAACTAAGCTGCCACCGATCCCCCAGATCGGCGCAGAGAGTAGGCCGTGTCTCTGTGCGATTGTAGAAATTGTTTAGNTCCAGCCCTATGACATCACACATCCGGTGACGGCCCACTGACGGGGCACTCTGAGCAGCGGCTGTCGGTGAGTAGGAAAAATTTCATTCCTATAAACTAAGCTGCCACCGATCCCCGGGCCCCCAGATCGGCGCAGAGAGTAGGCCGTGTCTCTGTGCGATTGTAGAAATTGTTTAGATTGATTCTTACAGCTTACGGCGCATAGTGGTTAGGTGACATAAATCGGCCGCCCTTAGTCGAGACAATGTTTATGGCTATCTGCAGGCTGGGCTTGTCTTGCGACTTTAAGAACCGGATGTCGCCGCTTTAATGATGTAGTGTCAAAGCAATGTTAGTAATCACTGAGTTCAGACTGAAGAATGCGAGAGGAGGTTTTCTACTCCAGAGGACTATACAGTAAAACTGTTAATGATGGTGTACTTCCCAACTCTTTCGCTCACTCCTTCATCTCCCCCCCATCCCCCACCCATCCATCTCCACCCCCCACNCATTCATCTCCACCCCTCAGACACCATAACCCATGATCCGTCCAACCGTTGCGCTGGACAAATTGAGAACATGGTCTTCTTTCTCCAGCCACAATATTCAATATAAGTACCAACGTTTATAATCAGAAAATATTATTTTAATGATAGCTACCTGTCAGTCCAACCACCACCATTTCCACTGACAATATCACGGGTTTATGCAAACCTTCAGCTAATGAAATGTGCAGTGGCATGACATCTATTAAAGAGACATTATTGAAAGCTATTTCTGCTGGGGATTATAATTATGGTTATGTCAGTTTGGCCGCTATTGGAACATCTTGTAGTCTAGGACATACAAACTCTAGGATGTATTAATTACACAAAGAGTTTTAGCAATAGCTTATAATAATGATCTGAGTAGCCACAGGCCAAAATGAAATAAAACGGAGACAGACTTCTGCTCATATTTGGCAGTGTATATCAGATAGTCAGTCGTTAGACCCAGATGAAGAGCATTTTGTTGGAGTTCTCTGACCCTTTTGATAGGGAGAACCAAAGTAGATTTATAAAAATCTCTTAATTTGTTACAATTTGTTTATAAGGAAACAAATTAACGTCATTTTCAGTTTTGTTCATATCTCTTTATTACAATCGAAACAGGGATGTGAAGGCTGCCTTTGTCCCCTGGCTCAAATGACGAGACGCCTCGGTTTCTCTGGCTATAGTAATTTCTTCTCACAAAGAAAACTAACGAAAACGCCTTAAATAGACTAGAAACTTCACCACATATTAATAAAACAGCAAGCAGTTATTTTCATGTTCAACGATCAAACTCTGGGAGAAAAACTTACACACATTGGCAGGGTTCTAAATTTGTCAAAAGTGAAATACAGGAGCCCGTTGTTCCTTCTTTGAAGTCTAAGGTTTCAGTTTCGCTAGCAGACATCATGGACGAATCTGCCTCCCCTGCACAGCCAACTGAGTTAGTCAGTTATGAAGTACGTGTTATAATGCAATGGATATTATATGGAGTCCTTTTAACCACCATCAGTAGTTTTGGTATTACGTCAAACATCATCAACATCATCTGTTTTTTACGGCAAGGACTAAAGGACCCGGTCAACGTCAGTTTACTAGGTACAGTAACTATTTGTGTGACCAGGGCCTATGTGACAAGGTACTCATAATCACTGGGAAACTTACTCTGAAAAAACAACCCTTACCACGTTCGGCTATAGTAATCAACAATATCCATTCTCCGAATGGGCTGACCACGTCTATGTCTTTTAAAGAGCTCATTTCTCAAACGGAGCATACTGACGTCAGACAGGTGCTACTTTCTATTTGTGAACTCTTATCAAAGGAAAAGAGTTTGTTTCTGAAATTTCAAAACAACTACTGACGTTTACATGAAGTTTTACACACACAAAAAAAAAAAGAATTTGTTTTTTAACATATAAAACTTCTCTAAATAGACAAACGGAGCGCACCGGAGCTTATGGGAAATGTATAAGACCAAAAAAAAAATCCAGTTTTTTTTTTTTTTGCTTGAATGTGGTTAAACTTTTGGAACGGGAATGCCCTATCACTCTTCGATTAGAGATTAAGAATTTAGTTTTACCTGCATGAATTTTATCTGGCAATCTGGTGACTTCACAACGGTCCCTTTCAAGTAAGGGGGAATTTACTAGTAATAAAACTGAGTATATTTGAATCTCTGTCTGTCTGTCTGTCTGTCTGTCTGTCTGTCTGTCTCTCTCTCTCTCTCTCTCTCTCTCTCTCTCTCTCTCTCTCTCTCTCTCTCTCACTACATACCTGTCGTTTTCGTACCTCGAAAGCAATTCATTTACCTCCATATCTACCCACAGGTCTAGCGTTTTCAGATCTGGGAAACTTGATGACATCTCTAGGTGTCGCTGTTTCCTTCAACCCGGCTCTTCACATGTTGGGTCTTCCAGTTGTAATGATGGACTTCGTCTACGTGTCATTTTCTCTGCCCCATTATCTGTTTACTGGACTAAGTTCGTGGATCGCCGCCCTCATAACACTAGAGAGATTCTTGTGTATTACGATCCCTATGAAGGTACCAGTGCCTTTTCTAAACTTATTAGTATTTAACTGTTCTAGTTATGCATACAAACTTTATATGACCATATTTCAGTATTGATGACTAATGATGCAACTTGTTTTATCGTTCTGACAATAAAACAAGCATAATTACCCATTCCACGAACGGATAGGTAGATGTATAGATTGGGTTTGATCTGCAACATAACTTCACTCGCTTGAAGTAAATTTATCTCGCTTTCTGCGATCTTGTTCAATGACAGAAATTCACTCGTTTCGCAAAGCAGCGCATCTCCTCGAGGCTGATTGAGATCGACTTCCGGTTCAAACAAAAATAATAGTGGCATTAAAATCAACACGCCACGTTTCATGCGGTACAAAAGCTATTTTCTATGAAATCGGGGAAAGCAGTTCTCATAGATTTTTGTAGAAGAGGTCCTGACCGCAAAGATGCTGTTGACGCCTGCGAAGTTTCACACGCGTAGGTTAGGTAATAATGGTGGAGTTCATGAACAAAGCACCCCAAGTCCACTTTTATATATATAGATATATCTTGCTTCTTTCATTTCTTCTTTGCTTCATCTTCTATCTCAGCAAATCATCTACATGGGTCTTGTTCCTGGACATCTATACTTTTGTGAACACTTAATCCAAAGTGCTTGACATTTTTTTTGCTCTTTTTAAAAAATATATTTTTCCAATATCACATCATCTGTTTAGTACAAAGTAAGCCTATGTCGTGCGTATCTTGATGTTCTTTTTAATTAGGCATCATGAGGACTACTATTTATCAAGTCTCTTTAATTTATATTAAACGCCATACCATCTGTCTGTCTGTCTGTCTGTCTGTCTGTCTGTCTGTCTGTCTGTCTGTCTGTCTGTCTGTCCGTCCGTCCGTCCGTCCGTCCGTCCGTCCGTCTGTCATTCTGTCTGTCTGTCTGTCTGTCTAAAGCAATCAATATTTATTTCAGGTAAAGAATATCATCACTCCAAGACGTGTTACAATCATCATCAGTTGTCTTTTCCTCCTCTTCACCTGCAGCATCTCCGCCATGTACTACGTCAGTAAGCTGTCTTGGGTATTCTCCCTTGAGAGCAACAGAACTGTTCTGAGACTTGTGTACACAGATGGCCGTGCCATAGCGGAACAGTACTCTTTTTGCGTTAATAATGGTATTATTCCGTTTAGTGCGTATTTCATGATCATCATCTGCACGCTCGCGTTAGTTGCCAAACTGCGGAACAAGATAAGGTGGCGGAGATCCTGCACAACCTCTACAAGTGCTGATAAAACATCGAAGCGGGACCAGAAAGTGGCCAAAATGGTGCTGGCGATTTCAATATTGTTTATTGTATGTTTGACCCCGATATGTATTTCGGCTATATCTGTTATTATGCTGCCAGAGTTGGCTGTCGATGGCCCAAATCAGAACTTACTATACATTTATGCTGGAGTAAGTGTGGTGTTGGAAAGTGCAAATTCATCGGCGAATATCTTCATCTATTATCGCATGAGCAGCAGATACAAAGCGGCGTTTCTTGAGATGTTTTCTCGGTGGAAATTTGGTAATGTAAACCGCACATCCATTTTAGAAAAGTAGTGTGAATCTTGTACATTCGCTAGAAGTGAACTGGTCATTATTATGCAGAGAGACCTTTATCTTTGTAGTTTTCAGAATCTTCTCGTTAATTATATTATGATTTCGTTCATTCTTTTGATCTCAAATAAGCTTAGCAAACTTAGGTTGAGTTACTAGATTTTTAATAAATTCCCTGAATTATGGTTGATTTACTAGATTTTTAATAAATTCCCTGAATTAAGGTTGATTTACTAGATTTTTAATAAATTCCCTGAATTAAGGTTGAGCTTTTAATTTTTCTCAATTTTAAATGATGATAATGCGGCTTATAAAGTTCGTATTCCAGGCTAATGTCAGCTCACGCGACTTCACACTATTATTACTCTAGCAGGTCAGGTCACTCTATGACTTTTTCAACTCCCTGGGGAGTATACAGTGCCACTGCCATTTGGAGGCGCTGATCACAAGCCCTCTGACAATATCTTTCACTGCCTATAGCCAGGTACCCATCCTACAGCCGGTGGACTGAGGAAACATGGATGAAATGCTTTCTTAAAGCACTTACAATTCGACCGTGATCGGGAATCGAACCCACGACCTTAAGATCGCAACGCTGCAACCATTCGGCCTAGTGATGTGATTTTACCTTCATTCTTTATTATTCATTGGGTACATGACTGAGAGGAATGCTTAGAGGTAATTTATGTGATACAAACAGAATGTACATTATATAACACTGGCTGTGTGACCTAGTTTTACCAATGTTATAGCGGATCAGCGCTTCCTCCCTGACGGTTAGGACCTATTGCCAGGATACACGGCTGCATAAATACGATCGCCGCAGGTAGAGGTTGGTTGAGCGATGCGTACGTATACTATTGCCGCACTGAACGGCAGCGAACGCACGGTAGTATAATACACTATCACCGCATCACGAGGGTTAACTCTAAAGAAATTGCAAATCGCCCATCATCGCTTCAATAGAATTGTTTCTATTAAATGATTTAATATCCTGCAGAGAAAACGCAGCAAAAGAAGCATAGGGTGGTGAATTCTCAGAAATATATTTTATGTAGACACCCAAATAACTTGAATCCTCGACATAATTCAAACAATGATGGAAGTATAAGGAATTACTACAAAATCAAAGATCTCAAGAGATTTGTGTACACTGGTAAATAAAACAATTTGAATGTGCGTGCTTGCTTTCTATCATTACCATTATTATTATTGATATTATTGTTTTCGTTCTGGTTTTTTTTCTTTTCGATATCCTATGTCTGGTGTCCTAATTGCGCATCTGTACGCGGTGTTTGTAAGAATTATAATTATTCATGGTGTTTTGTAACATCTGCTCGTATGTCTGATCTTTATACCCAAGCTAGTGAAAATTCTTGTATTGTATTGTATTGTGTCGTGTCGTGTCGTGTTGTCGTGTCGTGTCGTGTCGTGTCGTGTCGTGTTGTCGTGTCGTGTTGTCGTGTCGTGTCGTGTCGCGTCGCATGGCAGTGCAGTGCAGTGCAGTGCAGTGCAGTGCAGTGCAGTGCAGTGTAGTGTAGTGTAGTGTAGTGTAGTGTAGTGTAGTGTAGTGTAGTGTAGTGTAGTGTAGTGTAGTGTAGTGTGCTGTATTAATTTACATGACCATTTCAATCAAGCTGCAGTTAGTTATTCTGTGATTTATACTTTCTTACCTAGCCTTCAGTAATTTCCAGATTGGTAAAAACTCTAATCAACCCCACAATTGATGGACATCCAGCCATATTTCAGGCTTGTTTGTGTTGATATAAAGTATTTGAAAAAATTGCATTTGAAGTGGATTATAATCTCACACCGGCTATACATCAACATGCATTCTGAGCAAGTCAACAGTATAAAGGGAAGTAAACGCTGGCGTCCAAAAAATCTGTAACGGTGTCAAAGTTGCGAAGTCGTCTTGAAATTTTCTCCGTTCCCTCTCCCACTTTGATCTGTCTCTTCACCATACTCACTTCCTCATATTTCTTCACTTGGCAGACAATGCGATAAGCCCTCTATCTCTCTGCCAGCCTCCCTGCTTGGACTGTATGTCTGCTTGCCTGTCTGCTTGCCTGCCTCTCTGTCCGTCCGTCCATCCGTCCGTCTGCCTGTTTCTCTCTTTCTCTCTCTCTCTCTCTCTCTCTCTCTCTCTCTCTCTCTCTCACATTAAGACCTTGTTACCAAGTGTGCACTGTTTATTATCATTGTATACACCCGCAACATACCAGATGCCAACAGAGGTAAACAACAGTATGCATAATTTCAATATTACAAAACCTGGATTTCAACATGAAACCATACCAATTCGCATAACCACTGAATGTCGTATACATGACATCGGCAGGAAATGGAATACGTTTTCAGTATGATGAATTACAGTATGAATTTGTTGATAACTTTGACTGGTACATGACATAGAATTATAGTGGCATTTATGAAACTATACATTGTGCGTTCAATTGTAATATCAAATCGTATTTGCTGTTGCATAGGATTTCAATCGAGAGAAGAAACAGATATAAAGCTCATGAAAAAGTAAATGTGAATATTTAAGAGAAATAGCTTTGGCTCCCCCTAAATTACCAGCATCAGCTATTCTTTTCCTTCCTTCCTTTCTTTTCCGTCCTTCACCTTCTCCTCCGTCGTCCGCCTTCCTCCTTTCCTTCTTCCCTCTTTTCTTGCTCCTCTCATGCACAAGACAATGATTAAGTTCCAAGGGACATAACTCTCAAACTGGGAGTGAATAGTTTTGCTCTTCAGTAACATCTATAAGAATATAAACAGACTCTGGACTAGCCCTTCTAGGCTTTCTGGCATTTATGCATTTTTGTGTTTCATTTTTTTTTTAAAAAGGCGTTGCCTTAAACAAGGAATCCCAAAGCACTGATACTTCGTACATTCTCCAAGCTTCTTTTTTTCACAAGAACAAATACCCAAATAATCAAGTAACACTTTTTCACTCGTTCAAGGGCATTTGTGAATACCAAAGTTACCAATACCCTTCACTGTGAAGATGGGTGGGAGGCATTCCTGGTAAGAAATGTACCCATTCTTTTCAGTAACACGAAGTCAAGTAGTTCGTCAATTTTCTCCAGGGCCTTCATAGGGCACCACAATTTACGAAGGAAAATAAAAGTGTGTCGTTAACTTCAGGCCCCTTGAGGCTTCCTTAGGTGACCAATAACAAATGCCTGGAAGGGTTAAGGACATAAATTTCATACGTTTCATCAACGTGTAGTCTAGCGATCGTTGACTTTCTACAAGGCCTTCATGGGGACTTTTATGCACCACAATTTACAAAGGAAAATAAAAGTGTGTCGTTAACTTCAGGCTCCTTGAAGGCTTCCATAGGTGACCAGTAACAAGTGCCTGGAAGGGTTAAGGGCATAAATTTCATACATTTCATTCCGTAGTCTAGCAATCGTCAATTGTCTACAAGGCCTTCATAGGGACTTCTATGCACCACAATTTACATAGGAAAATAAAAGTGTGTCGTTAACTTCAAACCCCTTGAAGGCTTCCAAAGGTGACTAATAACAAATACCTGCAAGGGTTAAAGGCAACCATTTTTACATGCAACATCTACGTTGACATGAAATAGATTACAAAGAGAGAACAAAGTATACTGACTTGACTGATAACACAGAAGGGACTTGAAGAAGGTGGGGTAAGCATGATCTCTGTAATTTTCCAGTCCCACAGCAAATCACATTATCAGTTTTCTTTGTCCTGAATCCAGGTACTGTACTTCTTTTGGAGTAGCGGTCATATTGTGATTTGACCTAGATCTAGACATGTTTTTAGTAGTTGCTTCTATACTACAGTATCTCCAAAACACATTTTGATAACAGCCTAACATTTGTCATTGCACTGCTACTTAAGAAAACAAGTTGTTGACGACTAAGCAACCCGTGGACATTGAAAACATTGTGATTGGTTTTATCTTGATCGAGGCATATGCGTCTCCTGTGATAGTGACAGCCATTGTAGCGTGCAGGGACAAACCACTGTAAGCGTATACTGATTCATCACTCAGGTCTATAAACTGACGGTGCTTGGAAAGGGAAATAAAAGGGGTGGGGAGGACCGGCTGGGAGAGGGCAGAGAGTGAAAGGTACCTCACACATGCATACACCCTAGTAAAATCTCTTTCACAACACACATCCGCTCACGTACAGACACATTTAGAACACTCTCACGCACTTTCACACAAACATTACATGATTCCCATTATTAGCAGGACAGATACGGAGCTGTCTATAATAGGTCAAATAATTATTGTACGACGAATATTCGAGTCCTTCCTTTTTCTTCTTTGAATTCAGACACATTTTGTATCTACATTTCCTTCCAAAGTTTTCACACTCAAGGCTGTGTTCTAAATTTCAGCGTTGACACTGTGTGCGTGGTTACTGATACGGCTTGTTTTGACATTGTGTAATTCGCTGCGCTTGTTAGCTGGGCTACGTTTCTTTGGTTCTACAACTGGACAAAGTGTGAAGCCCTTCCTTAGAAAATGAAGTGTCAGTCTTCAGGCAAGCCGAGATAACTGTGACTAATGAGGAAGAAACAAGAAAGAATGCACTGTCTTTCGAGTGGTGTTTGGTTTGTCTCATCCATTAACATACAGATCACCGAATTCCTCTGTGTGATCCATCTACCAATTTATTATTTTTTTAATATGAAAATAGCTTACTCGTCCAGTAAAAAGGAACTGAATGTTTCAAAAGACTGACACTGCATTACACAGGTGACAGCTGTACCTTTGATAGCATGGTAAGTTTTGCAAATTCTTTGGATGATCTATCTGCTACAAGGATTTTTTTCGATCTGAAAATTGTCTACCCTTCTATTAAAGGATGAATGAAATGGAATGTCCTATCTTGCATCTACCACTTGATCTTTCCTGGCAAGTACTCGTCAATGATGCCCTGGTAATACTCTGTAAGTTTCTCCACATCCGGCGTTTCCGGTGCTTTGGTGTAGAGGTCAAACTGATTGAACTCCTTGATCCAGGGCAGCATCTCCTTGTCCTTCTCATCGGCTAAGTGTTGGTAAGCGCCGCACGAGTGATAAGGGTAAAAGGAGTGGAAACGGATCATGTACAGAGCCTCTTCCGGCAGCGAATGTTTGTTGGCCTATGAAGATGACACCCAAAATTATAATAATGAATCCATGCACATCTATCTATCTATCTATCTATCTATCTATCTATCTATCTATCTATCTATCTATCTATAGACAGACCGACAGACACACACACACACACACACACACACACACACACACACACACACACACACAAACACACACAAATTTGTGACTTCGAGAACGCCGCAAAGAGGCCACAGAGTACGGTCAAAACTTCACATGAGACGTGATCTTTTATGTTGTTGTGACTTCTTGGTGTTTGGGGAATAACTCAAGCACGGTTTAGACTTTGAAATTCAAAGGGAGCAACAATATATTTACAATGATCTTTTTCCAGTGTGTGGTTCGTGCACGCCATGGAGCTGTCTCCAGCATCGATCCTAGCGAGGAAAATGCAAGACAAACTCGTCATTTTAGCGTATGTTTGATCAAATATCTGAACCAGGAAAGTGGCGGCGTTCTTTGAATTGATTTCTTGATCTGATCATAATTACTGACTGCAAAGTACATGAATTTAAGAGTTACGTGTGAGTCACTCATCGTCCCGTTCAAAGGCTTTGATTTGTGTTTGTTTGCCTCACAGGTGCTTTCATTAGACGGAAAACTTCACCGTGTGTTTGTCTCAAAGTGATAGATGGCTTTTTCCGTGTAACCTCAGTCTGCCAGTTGGAGAGAATATCGAGACAGTACAATTTCGAGAGACTTTTCAATGTTTCTGCTGCATGGGGAAATATTCCGATTCCATGATCCAGTACCTGATTTATGCTCAAAGTCACTCGAGGAATGGAATAGAATTGATTCCAAACACTGAAATCGAATCGAATTCACTGAATCCATGCAATCATTACTCATATATCTTAGACATTTGGCATATTTTTCTCGTATTCTCGTAGTAAAACCTAATGGACTGACCCCATTTTTACAAGTGCAAAAGTAAACATTACTTATACGATGAAATATTCTTCTTTTCTTAGCCTCTAAGACGCGACTTAGCCAAAACATCCGAAATTGATAAGCTAACGCCCCTTCCTCATATCTTTATTTGTTTTTGTTACCCCTTAAATCTGGCAAGTACTTGGAATCGTACTCAAGTTTTCAGATTCTAGAATCCAAATTACTTGGAATGGATTTGATTTCCAGAGGCTCTGAAACCGTCCATCCCTAGTGTTCGGGGCTGTCAGCCCTAGCATTATTCCATTTTTCTCCTACTTACGTCATGTTTTTCAAGTACTGAAATCACGAAATTACTGTGAGCTCATTAACCTGTACAGAGGCATGTGTGTGTTAAGTTGGNGGGGGGGGGGGGGCGTTTCAGCACGGTTCCAGCTATACTGCAACCTGGTTCGCTGGAACAGTTCATTGCATAGGACATAAGACGTTGTTGAGGGTTGGATACGACTCAGAGATGCTACGTCTGGAACTACATCCAAGCACTGTTTGGACTAGAGAGTTAGGACGCACACATTCGTCACAAGTAAAATATGGATAAGAGCCCCTGACTCTAGCCCCCCCCCCCACCTCCCCCTTCCCATCAACATTGCGGGGGCTACAAGAAGTACATGGCTATGCTAGAAAACACTCGACATTTCCTTATACTGTATATACTGCAGTCAGTACTTACGTCGGACTACATTTACACATATACACGACAAACAACAATCAAATTATTCAAAGAGGTGTCAAAAAAAAATCACCACACATATTATGCGTATTAATTTTAGCGCGTTGACATTTGAAGCAAACGCCAGAACACAGGGACTCTCAAAGCATAGAAGCTGCTGGGGTCATATTTCCTAGAGCAAGACTAGATTGTAGCGAGCCAGTGTCCCACGATAGTCGTAGACTGAAAATCCTTGTTATCAGTTTCAAGTAAATGAAACGCAGGCCTTAAAGTTACGTTGAAAACCATTTCGCATTTAATTGTTATCTGAACTGAACTAATGCTGACTGTTGATGCTTGGTTTCAAACAGAGCTACGCCCATAATATATTTGTGCGGAGTTTTCTAATCAGAATGTGCAGATTTGCAAAAACCACATATAGACTAGATAAACAGGTTTTTGCCAAGGCGGTGTTTAAAATGCTCTAGCAGTGGTGAAAATACAGAGTTAATCATGACAAGTTGTTTACTGCTGTAGGCGCACGTGAATTATTATCAGATTACAAACTGACTACTGAGTTATATGGATTGAAGATAACATCCACACACGCACGCACACACACACACACACACACACACACACACACACACACACACACACACACACGCACACACACACACACATACACACACACGCACACCCACACATAGACACACACACGCGCGCACACACACGCACACACACACACACACACATCCACACACACTCACAGACACACATATATACATACATTAACGCATACTAACACACACTAATTCAATTTGTAATATTCTTTTACAGTCAGCATTAAAAATATATCATTGATTTGTCACTGGACAAAACACTGAACTTATCGAACTCATGTACGTATATCGAAGAAGCTTGATAAGCGCACATACTCTTCTCATCAGTGACACAAGTAGTCATATATCCCTCTGTCAGTTACAAAACTAATAAAATGTTAAGTAGGGGCTTTTTTCCTGATACGGGTTTCAGTGTACAAAAGATTTCAATGCCCTGAGTATTCTGACGGGCATTTATCAACAACTTGGAGCGTCTTCGGCATACCCCAGACATCTACGCAGAATTATTGCCTGTTTACTAATTGATTCTCGCCTTGATTCGCTTTTGGTAACCCTATTAGTCTTTTTACTTGTATTTAGGGAGCGACAGAAGTTCCATCGCATTTGAAATTAGAGCGAAATTTCAGGACTTGATCAGACATGCCGATTCTAGTATCTCGGACACCTCCGGAACAAAACTGGAACCCTGTCGGGTCAACCCGGACATTTCCCTCTAATATGATTGGCCTACGGGAAATGACCAACTGAAGCTTTGCAGTGATACGCTACGAAGTTTTTCTCCAAATCTAACTAAAGAACTTTGTCTTGAAATCAACAGATGTAATTGGATTAAAACAACAGTCGACCGCGTATCTTTTCCAGTAAACTTTTGAGAGTTAACGTGCAAAGGAACTTATCGGAGATGACTGATAATTGTAATTTCACTCAGAAGTAAGAGGTAAATATTAGACATCGTGAAACGAAAAAAAAAAAAACCATGGGGTGCTGACTGCCTGATAGTAAAGGATTCAAGATAATTCAAAGTAGTATTAAATTTGTAGAACACAAGTTAAAGTTTGACCAGTCGGCTTATCGCCACTTTCCTCTACCTGGATTTATGGCGAAGCGGCCTTTCAAGAAATGTCTTGAGAAAAGTCGTGTCGCTATTTACCAAAGATCGTTGCTGGTGTCGCTAAAAATTATTATTTTTTCGATTATAGCGATAAAAGCGGTGACATTATGTTCTTGCTCAGCATCGAAAAGAACCCTCTCGCCCCTACTCTATATATACACACAAACATACTTTCTTGTATCCTTATGCAGTTAGTTCAGCACTAAAAATACATCCTAGTACTGTCAAGTGATTAGACAATTAAATTATCGCGTACATGTTATAATAGCCTGAAACTTGCCAGCAGTATAGTATATGATGTGTACCCCTCTATGTGTATATATAATCGATAAACCAAAAGTATATGGTGGTGTAAAAGAACCTCCCTGAGGGGTAAATATAAGTCCCATTGCTTGTTTTCTATTCTATAGCTGTAAATCAGGACATTCATAACAGTGCTACAAAAGGTAGAAATACAGATAAACCCACACCCGGTGCTTAAAAAGAAAACGTAAAGCTATTAAGTCTTTTGTTGTCGATAAACATTCCAATAGCATGCACATTATGTACCCGTATATTATGTGTCACAAGTGTGCAGACATAACTTGAGATACAATTTTTTTGACGCCAATCTTAATGTTTGTTGACTCTGAACTATGGCCCTTTTTTTTTTTCCGAGAAGACATTTTGCATGAGGACATAAATTATTCCGAGAACTAAAAGACACAGCAATTTTCTGTATATGTATAAAACAATGATACGCATTTGTTCCGTCGAGAACGCCACGAAGAAGCAACAGATTACAGTCAATCCTTCACGAAAGACGTATTCATATATGTAGGTGTGCCTTGTGGGTGTTTGGCGTGTGATTAGATCATGGTTTAGAAGGAACAATGCAAAGAAGCAATAATAATTTGAAATAATCTCTCCCATTGTGTGACTTTTGAACCCATAGCTTCGTGATATACCAGCCGTCTCGCTACCTGATTCGAATAACCACAATCGTCATTGGCTTGCCAGATGTTTCTTTTACTATCTATTGTTGCACACCTCTCTTACCCGTTCAACGAACGGGTAAATGCATTAATACCTCTCCAAATGATTTGTTTCGGGTTCGGCTTGTGCTGTTGGCCGCTTGCATAACTGAACTCATAAAAAAATGTGAGAACAGTGAAATTCTACGTACTTCATGACGGATTTTGGGGGGTTTTTTTTGTTGTTTTTTTTCTCAACTGAACACTCTCAGTAATTTTGCAAACATCCGGGCATCGCAAGGCACATCTCCAACAATTATTATTTCCTCTCTCTACTTTTCTATTGTCAGTAGAATTTGACTGGTATGCTTTGTTACTTTGGCTTTTATTGATGATGCATTATTTTTTGCTTTTGGAAGCGAGATTTGATGACGCAATCACACTACTATTTTTCATTTACATTTTGTTTAAACCGGAAGTAAGCTTTGTTGTAGACGAGTAATTAAGAATGGTCTTTAAATGATAGCAAGTGATCTCGTCCTATCCTANGGAGGAGGAGGAGGAGGAGGAGGAAAAGAACACAAAAACAACGACTTACCAAGAACATCATATACAAATGCCCAGCGTTTTCCCAAAGACAAGAGAACATTTTCTTGGCCGCAGCTCCGAATCACACTTTAATAACTTCTTCTGGCCCCACTCTCACTAGTCACCAACTCCATCACCACCAACTTCACAAACACTACCATCAAGGAAACAGCGACAGCCCAACAACAGCAGCAGCAGCAGCAACAACAACAATATCATCATCACCACCACCACCACCACCACCAACAACAACAACAACAATGACTTACCAAGAGAACCCTGTACAAATATTCATCGTGCCCCCACGACATAAGAACGTTCCTCAGGCCACAGTTGGGTGTGTACATGCCGTACTTTGTGTTGTAGAGAGGGTTCTGCAGGTCAGGGTTTTTGCTGAAACTCTCCACACCGAAGACAATGCTAGGGTCGGGGGCACAGCCAACAACGAACGTGTCGCCAACAGTCGCCCACTGGGGCTCGCCCCAAAGGTGCATGATCTTGCCGATGTCGTGGATGAGGCCGGTCAGCTGTCCGCGAAAAAGACGGAGAGAAGACTTAAAAAACTCGGTCATTGTCAGCTCAATAATTGTAATATATATATATATATATATTTGGTACCAGCTAGAGGAACAAACTACTGAAAAATGCAGTACTGACGAAAATTGGAAGAACAGAAAGGATGTAACTTAAATTAAACTGTTGCCCTATGTATAATCCATATGTGAACACTACCAATGTTTTGGGAGTTTCCCGTGGTTACTGCAGTGCGTTAATTAACGTAAAGATAATGCATACGGCCACTGGTCACATTAAAAGGATAGGGTCTAATTCCGTGGAAAGTGTCTTTCTAGAAGGCAGAGTAGCACAAAGCGTGACGAGGTAAGATCCAGAAGGCAGTAGAGAAAAGACACTAGGGACTTCAGGACCACAGAGATCGAAAATGACTAAATAATTTAGAGGGGCTTATAGTCAGGATAGCCAAGCTGTGAAAGGCGTGCCACACGAAGATTTTTCTTTTGTACTAGATCTAGATCTAGTTGTCAGATCACAAGAAAATGTTTAAAACATTTATGAGCATTAAATGATTCGCACTCTTGCAAATGCCTACTCAAGCAAATTCGCAAACTAGGGCACTAAGTAACTTTCTTAACACCACGAGGGGAAAAGTCTGTATAGTGCTACAGGCTACAGGCATCATTTGGGTAATGATCATAAGTACAACAGAGCACATTAAAACATAATACTGACACGCTGAGTACGTAAGCACGGATACTGAGTACAGTATTTTTGGTCTGATGTTTATATTCTAAGGAAAAGTGTATGCTTAATAAGTATTTCTGTCATTAAAGTACACTTTTGGTCGGTCCCAATGTGTACGTATAATCCGTGTTCCACTGCATTTTGTTTAGGTGCCTCTGAGGCACGCCAGATATAATCTTATGTGGCAATCCACGAACCAGCTCACAAAGGCCCATAGAAACTCAACTGAAAGTGATGGAAAAAACAATAACAACTAGTGATGGCAACATCATAATATGAAAAGCATTTCACCTGGAACCATCGCTTGTCTGGGTGATTCTTCCTGATGCCTTCAGCAGTCTGGAAGGCGTGGAATGAGTTGGCGAGGTCAATATCAGGGTCGCTCTCGTCCACCAGATCGTTGAGCTTCTCCAGGATTTCCATGACGGTCATCTCACCGTGGTTGAACTGCAACCAGTGGTTCATACGGTCCTGGAAAGGAGGACAGGGGGTGGGGTTAGTGCTGGCAGGACCGGATTAAGCAGAGGCGGAGCTTGTAGCATTAGGAACAGATTTAAAATTCGTAACCACTGGACCAAAGAAAAGTGCGAGGTCCCTAAATTATACAAAGAGAGAGAGAGAGAGAGAGAGAGAGAGAGAGAGAGAGAGAGAAAGAAATGTTTTTTATTTATATCGTAATATAGTACTGGTGTATTTTTCCCTCGGGTTGAGAGGAGAGTGGTGGTGGCAGGCTGTAAATTACACATTGCCGATGCTTTCCTTTTGTAGTCACTAAGGAAATTTCGATAAATAGAACATCTGCCCCAGGCTTTTCCATTTTCTCACACAGCTAGCAACAAGCCATTAGTATTAGGCCCTAGAAAATATGGCGCCCTTAGTATTTTCTACCTTTGCTGTTACGTTAATTTGGCACCTATAAGTGGTGGAGATATTTACAGAGACTTACGACAGAACCTTATATAAAGTATGGTGATCACTATTCGTCCCTTAAGGGTTAACACGTCAGCAAATCAGTATAGGTCAACTGGGCTGGACACACATAAGCAAAATCAATTTAGATTTTCAGTTTAGTTTACTGTAGGCGTATGCCAATTCCTAACACAAGTACAGTATATATATGTATATGTTGATAAGTTATCCATTTGCACCACATTTCGTACTGTTGTCTGTCGCAAATCAGTCTTTCCATTACTACATATTATCCTTTCATCCGCGTTCCACTTCCATTCTCATACAACACAACCATATTATAATAATATGCTCATACTTTCTTTCTATCTCTTTCTCTTCAGAAGCTGTTCATCCATGCACGCTTTCATGCATCCTAATCATTTACAATACGTATCATTTCACGTCACAGGCATTCTCCAGAAGATGTTATAAGGCTAGTCTCTGACATATCAGCCTTCTCTGATGGAAATCCACGGAAACATGAACAAGGAGCTATTTAAAGATAACCGATTTTTTAAAAATATATTCCAGTACTCATCATTGTATTGGGTACCGACTGACCTATAAAATTGTGCTATCTGAAAAAAAAAAGGATGGAGTTAGAAAAAGAGAGGTTTTCCGAATGAGACTAATTGCTCCTGTATCGACGGACGTTAGGGTTAAGGGTAGGGTCAAGGTTAGGGTCAGCTTTGGGGTTGTAACGGTAAGCTCTGGTTAGAGGTGTGAGACTCCTGAGGAATTCCTTCTCAGAGTTCGATCTCCATTCAGTCACCGTTGGTTGTGAAGCGTGTTTGGAAATCCATCCAGAAGAAAAAGTGCGCGCAAACAAATTCCTCGGTTTTGTTGTTGTTGCTGCTGCTGCTTTGTCGTTGCTTTCAAAACATACCAAACCTCCTATTGATTTTTTTTTTTTTTAATGTGTAAAATTATGTGCAGTGCACAATTAAATGGATAATGCTGAAAAGTTATCGAAAGTAATTTGATAGTTTGAGCAGTAATCTTACCTTGACAAAGTCCACAGTCTGGAAGGTGTGCATATTGTCGTAGGTTATTTTGACCCGGTCGGGAACATTGTGACCCCGGAAGTTCCTAAATGCTGCACGGTCACGAACCTCGGGCCGGAACTCCGAGGGGTCATCCAATAGAATTCTGGTGGGTGTGGCAACTTGGGCGCTCGTCATGTTGAGGTGAAGGATATCTTAGTGCTGAGACAAGAAGATGATAATGGAATCAAGATTAGAAATGGAATGAAATGTCGTTGGAGTGAACGCACATCATGATCCTTGAACACTTTTGTGGGGATAGTGGGAGAAATCTTCTGTTTAATATATTTTTGTTCACTTTTGTTGTTTTGTTTTTAGAATATCTTTTGTTGATCTCCCCATATTATTTTCATTTCATGTGAACTCTGGTTATCAATATTATCATCCTTAGATGTTATCACTCACTTAAAACATTAACGATCTTATGAATTCATTCTAACTTAATTATGAGCTTCGTTCATTTTGGGAAAGGGGAAGGGAGGTGAGAAAACAGGTTTAGACCCATGATTCTTCACACTAATTTTTGATTTCTTAAAGATATACGTAATCTGATCATGCTATTAGCCAAGATGTATATTTATACTAATACAGTCGCCATAACTCTTCCTATCTTTGCCCAACTGAAACCCAAAATTTATCGGCAATATCTCATCCAAAAGTCATTGACAAAAAGCACAAATATCTGTTGTCATGTTAGAAACAAAAGCACAAATATCTGTTGTCATGTTAGAAAATTCATTGGCATCATACCTACCATATTTCAAATCAATGCTATAATCATCGTGTTTAAAATTTTGGAGAGGACCACTTCTTTGATAATGAGGTATAGATTATATATCAGTCTTATAATCGTAATGTAATTTTAAAATCATGTGTGCTTGTTTGAAAGTCTTTTAGGTTCTGTCTACAAATTTGCATAGCACTATGAATTTGTAATCATGTGATTGTTATATATTATCTGGAAATTGTTGAATAAAGAATATTACTTTTTTGAAACTTTTGATCACATTTTTTTCTTCATTTTAAGTCTTCATCTGTCTTCATTTGTCCTCACGCTCGCACTTTTTCTCTCTCTCTCTCTTTCGCTGTAACAATCTGAACATTACCCACTCTACTCACTTCCCATTCCCAATCCGTATCTCGTGTGTAGAAGTGGAGTATGGCTAGCTTACTTACATAAGTATGATCGAAAGTTGAACAACCGTGCGTGTGTTTATGTGAGTGAGTGAGTGAGTGAGTGAGTGAGTGAGTGAGTGAGTGAGTGAGTGAGTGAGTGAGTGAGTGAGTGAGTGAGTGAGTGAGTGAGTGAGTG
>JAWQUT010000223.1:383748-415124 GCA_033807755.1 Ellobium chinense
GATATAGAGGTGTCAATGGAGATTTTTTTTGTTTCTTCATATTTCCGCTGGAGTATTTATTTCTTTCCACTTGAGTCTATAATTACATGTTTAGTAATGTTGGAGCCTAATATACATAAAAGGCCAACCAACCAACCAACCAACCAACCAACCAACCAACCAACCAGCCAGCCAGTTCACCCACCCATCACATAACGTGACCAACCATGAGTGAGTGAGTGAGTGAGTGAGTGACTGACTGACTGACCGACTGACCGTCCAACCGACTGACCAACTGACTGTCCAACTGATCGACCGCTCAACCGACTGACCAACCAACCGACTGACCAGTCATCTGATCCACCCACCTATTTCCTTTGTATATTCCCCAGCCTGTCAAAGCTCATCTGTTCCTGAAAAATGGCAAACACATGACAGGGATCTCATTTGGGAAACCAGCATCTTGTGCTGGAGAGATTGTTTTCAACACAGGCCTTGTTGGGTATGTGCAGGAGTCGCAGTTGTGGATTTTGTTACTCTCACCATCACCTTAGCCTTAGAACATGCAGACATCAAATGTGGAATTACCTGAGTAATTTGGAGGCTGGGGAAAGGGCAGAAGGGGAAGGAGAAGAGGGAGAGAATGGGGAGGAGGGAAGGAATATACATGTATAATTATGAGGTTGTGAGGTGAAGTAAATATGGGACATGAGTTCACCACTTGAAAGTGAGGTCATGAGGTATTGTGTGTACTAGAATAAAGTCACCTTCTATTCTTGTTTGTAAAAAATGTGAATTAAAATGTTAACAACAGCATTGAAACACTGTTGGTTTGGATCACTTTCATCTATTTATTATGTCAACAGGAAAGGGATTAGAAGTGGTACTAAAAGCTGAAAAGAAAAAAAAACCACGTCAGAGCATGGCATGTGACATACATAATACAACCTACTCTGTTTAATTGTGATCCCGACAATCACAATCTCTTCTTAATTGCAACATTCTCCACACAGCAAATAATTATATTTCTTAGTAAAGATAATCAGTTGTTTTTTTTCTTTTCAAAATTTTCTGTCATCCCAAGGAGTTATAGTTAAACAGAGTTGACTGCAATTATAATTGTTAACATCACAATTAATATTTAGACAAATCTAGTGAATATGTATTAATGTTAATGGTTTTCTAATACTTTTCACTGTCCATTTTTTGCTATGTCGATACAAAACTCATTGAAGCACTATGTGTGATGGATTTTGCTGCTGTGTAAATCATTATATATTGATATTAATATTATGATGGTCCAAGTCACTGCCCACCCATAGCAGTTTTATTACATCACAACATTAATCACTGCATTATACTCCATTATCAACCTTACTGTTATCATTATCATCATTGTTGTTATGTAAGAAAGAAAAACTAATACTGTAGTATGGGTGTGTCAGAGTTTTAGCTGTAAGTCCATGTAGTTCAGTGAATTCATTTGGCTTTGAGAATGAGTCATTATTTGGCTTTTTTGTATTCAGGAAAATTTGCTGTTATTTTATTCATCCTTTTGATGGACTGACCAGGAATCAAGGGACTGATTAAGCACTCAGTTTCTCAGCCACTCAGTCAGTCACATATACAGTCAGTTGCTACTGTAATCGGCCTTTTCTGAAGGAATGTATGTTTTCCACTGATAACATATGGTAGACTAAAGCTGACTCCCATAAATTTAATTTCAGTAAGCTTTTATATCGTCACATTATGACATAACTGCAACAGATTTTGAAAAAAAATACTAAATGTTTTCTGCAATATAGTTAAAAAAAACATTATCACTACTTAATCACATTTCACACTAAAGTACTTCTTTCTCCTTACAACTGCGGAGTTGCAATTATGCAGCTTTGACTGTTAAGGAGTCTTTGAATGACAATATTGTTGCTCATCATCATCTACAGGTACCCTGAAGCACTGACTGACCCCAGCTATAGAGGCCAGATTCTAACCTTGACCTACCCCATTATTGGGAACTATGGTGTCCCTGACACAAAGGCCAGGGATGAACATGGTCTCTTGAGGAATGTGGAGTCTGAGAAAATTCAGGTTAGCGTCATGATTAAATCTAGCATAATTTGTATCTGTTTTATCTGAACTGTCAATGGTGATAGCAAATTTGCATTCATAATATCATCACTGTGTTATATAAATGTACTAAGTGAGAAGGGTACCGTGGTGCTTATGACATCAAGGCCCATGTTAACATGTTGCAAAAATTAAAATGTGCCAATATTTTTCTACCAAACTTTCACTTGTAAAGACATATGCTGACTCTTTTTTGTGTTGCCCTGATATCATTATGATAGACCAGTTGAAGCAAGGCACTTAGGAAATGGCACAGAATTTCTGAAGATGACTTCCCATTGCTATCTACACTGCAGTGCCCACATGAAATAATTATGATACTATTTCCATTGACATGCTAAAATTCTTCTTCTTTATTACATACCAGTTGGAGCAAGGCACCTAAAGAATGTCTCAGAAGGGGAATTTCCACTGCTATCTACACTGTTGTGTCCACATGAAATAATTGTGATACTATCCCTACTGACTTGTTGTAGGTTGCTGGTCTGTTAGTCCAAGATTACTGCCAAAAGCCAAGTCACTGGAACTCTGTAAAGACATTGTCTGAGTGGTTGCAAGAAGATGGTGTTCCGGCGCTGTATGGCATTGACACCCGTGCTATCACAAAAATTGTCAGAGATGAGACAAATGTTTTGGGGAAAATTGAGTTTGAAGATGACCCCATTGAATTTGAGGACCCTAATCTTCGGAATCTGATAAAGGAAGTATCATCCACGGTAAGAAGTTATTTAAGAATTTATGCCCATTCCCATGTTCATCAGCTAACTTATGCTGAACACGGCAAGTATGTTTTCTTTTTTTTTGGACTGAATATCTAAAAGTCTTCGGCTCAATTCCCAACCATGATTGTGTTGTAAGTGCCTTGGGAAAGCATGTCACATGTGTTTTCCTGAGTCCACCCATCCATAACCACTTAAGGAGCTTTCATTTCAAATTTTCCCTCTTCTGGAGTATCAAGTTCCAATAAAAAGTTCCAATAGACAGTTCAGGTGATTGTTTGTGCAGAATAATTGTTAGACCTGAAAGTTGTGAGTAGTTGACATCCATGTATTACAGCAGATGCAGTGTCATTAGTCACTAAAATATTGATGGGACATGGCCCCCAAAACACAAGCCCATCTTCCCCCCCTCCCCCCTTTACTGGTGCCTCTGAGTTTTGTGCTGTTTTTTTTTATTGCAGGATGTGAAGTACTATGGAAAAGGAAATCCTGTTAAGGTTATAGCTGTGGACTGTGGCATCAAGCACAATATGATCAGGAACTTGATCAAGGTAGGCTAGTATGGGCAGGCAAGACTTCTCAGTGAATAATTGCCTGAGAATTTTTGGAATAGCATCTTTTGCTGTGCTAAAAATGAGATGAAAGACAGAGCAAGTATGCATATAAATTTCCAAGCTGGTAGCCCCGCAGAAAGTGAGTCTTTTTTATATCCATTGATTGAAGTATTAACAAATTGACTTGAAGAAAACAAGCTCCATTTTTTCCCCCTTGTACCTTGTTTGGCCCACATGGGATGGCCAATCAGGGTTCTCAGTCTTGTGAAGAGGTCAACCAGCTGAATCTGTACACCCTTTCTCTCCACCAGTCCACATCAAATTCACAGATATTGATTTAGATGTTTCTTCATCCAAGAACACAGACCCGACTAATCAAGTGTAACTGACATTATGGCAGTGAAGCAAGGAAGAACTGCATATATAAGAGTGCAACCCAAGGGGCTCTCTGCTGGTGTTGGATTTGGGCTGGGGAGGGGGAGGGATGATATGAGTCACCTACTCTCCTTCCCTCCCCCCAGCCCTCCCCCCATTTTTACATGTATAAACGCTCATCATCCATCTTGAATATACATTGTTTTCTTCCCCCAGCATGGAGCAGAAGTGAAAGTTGTGCCTTGGAACTATGATTTCACACAAGAACCTTATGATGGTCTGTTCATTTCCAATGGACCTGGAGACCCCACCATGGCCAGTGAAGTCATAAACCATCTCAGAAAAGTAAATAATATAATATGGTAGTTTTTCAACAGATATTGTTCCTTGTATTCTGTGTATCATTTTTTTTTTGTTTATGAGCTATAAGGTCCCAGTCAAGAGTTGAAGGAGCATGGAGATAGCAGAGGAGTAGGGGATGGATGGGTGAGAAGGGGAGAGATTAAAATCCTGTCAATGTTGCTGATTTACATATATTTTATTGTTAAAGAAAGAAATGATAGACACTTGGGAGTCATGACGCAAGTGTGACCCAGCCCCTTTAGAATTTCAGGAAGTCAAAGGACTAAGACACTTAATAGTTAGGGGTATTGCCAAGAAAGAGAGTTTCCTGTCTGCTGTCCATCTCGTAAACTAACTATCCTGAGGTTGTTTATCAAAGTTTTGTATTTCAGTCATTACAAGAAACTTGTACAAGTTATATGAGTCCTGAAATCCACTATGCAAGTTACCTATCATAAACTTATTATAGTGAACTTGATGTTATGTTGAGACAGAGTGAGAGAGAATAAAGGAGACAGGAAGAAAGGACAAAGATTTGGAGAAGGGGGGGATTAAAGATACAGATGAAATAGAATGTGCAAACATGGTAAGGGAACAGAGCTATAAGTCTGAACACAACATGTACAGCTGTTTCATCCTTTAAAAGTCTGACATCAATTTCTAGAGATGACTTTACACCCTGATGATTTATAATACTGGTTTGAAATTTGTGTGATTTATGTCTTCAATTGTGATCCTTTTGTTTTTCTTTTACCTTCAGTCCACACTGTGGCCAGTGTTAAGGAGTCTTCATTTTCAAATAGTTTTGAGCTACATTCTATACCATATTGCTTGTTAAACATTGACGCTACTCACGTGATCAAAAGGCCAAAATAATGTGCTAGTTTTCAAGCCCTCATTAGTGTAGATGAATGTGGCAAGAAGAAGAATAGAATGAGCTGTGCCACTAGTTATACTTATGAGAGATAAGTTTCTTGTTCCTGATCCTCTACTTATAGGTGATAAATGAGAGGAATGAACCACTGTTTGGGATCTGCATGGGCAACCAACTCACTGCACTAGCTGCCGGGGCAAAATGCTACAAACTGACACTTGGAAACAGGTGAGGCGAGTGGACAGCTTGTCTGTAAAGATCTTGTTTTGAGCCTGTGTATGACAGTCTTTGCCTCATCATCATTGTCGTCATCATCATCATCACTCTAGGGCAAGAAGAAAAAAATATATGTTGGCCACCAGTGTGTACATGAATTCAGTCTGATGACAGAGAATGGACAACAGAAAAATGATGTTACAGAATGAAAATCCTGTACTCTTGGGATTTGCATACTTCTTCATCGGTGCTAGTGATCAGGCATCATTATCACTGCTAAAATAGAATATTAAAATGCTCCTCTTTTACTCCATTAATCAGATTTAACTAAAAATTTACCTGTTCACTTAAGACCACTTATGCAGTCATCATTATCATCTTCATAATCATCATCATTTAAAACTGAGAAAAATTAAAAGCTCAACCTTAATTCAGGGAATTTATTAAAAATCTAGTAAAGAATTAAGATCGAAAAGGACATCTAAACGTTTCGGCTCTGAGGCCTTTATCAATAGCCTTCATAATCATCATCATCATCATCTTCATTATTTGCAAAATGATTCTTGTAGAATAATCCAAACATAAAGAAGAATAAGAAAAACTCTCAAGGCTGGAAGACATCATCATCTTCATAATCATCATCATCTTTGTCCTTCCTCACTTCCCTTTCTTCTGCCATTGTCTTCCCTCCCATCCCTTCCATTTTCCTTGCATCCTTCCTTGTCTCCTTTCATTCTCATGAATCTGCACACACATCCAAATCATCATACTGTTCACTGTAGAGACATATGGCTTCAGATTTCTACCCTTTGTCAGTGTCCAAAAGGCCTGGCTGCTCTCATTCCTCCTCTACACCACCCCTCACAACCTGTCCATCTATTTATCCTCAGAGGTCACAACCAACCAGTGGTGAACCTTCTCAGTGGTGAAGCTTTCATCACCTCACAGAATCATGGCTATGCTGTGGACAACAACACATTACCAGAGGACTGGGAAGTTTCATTTATCAACGCCAATGACAAGTCAAATGAGGTAAACAGATACAGTTGACTCCGTTTTATAGCCTTCCTCTTAACTGCCAATTCTGCTTAATCGTGACTATTCCCAGGAACTGAAGTTTTCCTGTATAAAAGTCATAGGATAATCACAACTCACTTCGGGTAATCACAACTCCTCAGTGGCCGTAGATATAAAAATATCAGTGGTAGAAGGATTGCAACTGATAAATCAATATTTACACTGATGGCTGAAATTGCACAGTGGAGGGTAGACAGTTAACCGAGTTCAGTGACAGCCGCCATGCCGTGACAGGTGTGATAAGTCCCACCTCTACACCTCACCCCTCTCTTTGGCCTCGTCTATCCCCAATAATGCTTCTGCGCCGAATGCAATAGGGCCTACTCCACTCTGCTATCCCCCCTGAGCAATAAATTGCTGGAAATACCAGCTCCGCATAATCGCAACTCTGCTTATTCACAACTTTTTCCATGATCCCAAGGAGTTGCAATTAAGTGGAGTTGACTGTATCTGAATAGTCTAGTAGTGTAGACAGTGGAAAGGTAGTAAGGTGCAGATGAGGCTGGGTGACATCTCCATATGCCCGAGAACTCTGGTAGGCCAGGCTGAGCAAAGTGCAGTTCTTGGTGAGGAGTAAAAAGGAGCTGGCTCTCTTAATTCTACAATTTGCTAATCCTTCAAACAATATTCACAAAAAGGACATCACCCTTCCTAAGGCTATTGGATTTGAAGTTTATATATATACAAACTTCTTCCTTTGTCTATTGTTCAGCATAGCAAGAGACACTCTTCCAGGAATTCCCAGGCAATGGATTAAAGAGAATAGTCTTGCCTACTTCAAATATAATCATATTTTTAACTTCAAAAGTAAAAATTAAGATATAGAATGCTCGTTGCGTGATACTAGAATAAAGCTTGGGGGTGGGGGGAGGAGGGGGAGTTCATGTCACAGTTTCATTATGAAGCCATCAACAGCCATAAAATCTGACACACTGTCATTTCTCATCAATGCCAAGTTAAGTGTTTTTGGGAGGTATTATATGTTTAACACTCGTGACACGAGGCGCATTGGAGCCAACCTCTGGGAGGCTGCATGGCCATTATTACAGATAATGACTGTTGCATAGGTTGTCATCTGGCTGACCAGCTGTCACTGGGGTGCAAAATTCTATGTCAGGCCCAATGTTCTGCAAGACGATGCGTATATATTGTATTGCCACATTCAAATTTATTCTGACAGAGCATCATGCAGGTTAAAAACAAATTCTTCTTTGTTAAGCCTTGTGTAATCATCAGTTGTTGTTTTAAATTTGCTGAAACAAAAGTTGTGTTGGTTCACTTGGTGAGTTCCTGGGTCAAAAGTCATGCCAAACTTCGTTGTCTCCTCTCTGTAGGCCTTTATGTTTTGTTACTGGTTATCCTAAAAATTTAATATCAGATTTAGGCCGTATTTGAAAAAGGGTATTATGTTGTTCATGAGATCAAGGCCTATGTTGATGTGTTCAAAAATTGAAATGTGTCAATATTTTCTTGCCTATTTGCAGGTGCCAAAATACATGTTCACTTTCTTTCACTTTGCCTTAGTAACATCTCCCCCATGTTTTCTCAGAAGTGTGAAATATGACTTAGTCCATTTATGAACCACAGTGATGATATGGGATTAACACTGTTGGCTGGGTATTGGTGTTGCACACTGATGCCTTCATGAAATTTTACTGTTGAAAGAAAAAAAAATTTCATCTGTGTCAAGCAAATTGTTATTAAATTTAAATCTAACATGAATGTTGGATTGGTGCAATTTTTAAGAATTGAGGTCTGTTATTTTAACAAATGTTGGAGAAGGGGAAATAATGTTATGAAATACTGAAAAGTTTATTTTGAATGAAATGTTAATTATGAGAGTGTTGCTTTAAGGTGTTGATATGAATCATCAAAAAAAAAAATGTAATACAAGTCACACCTTACATAAACATACTGGTGTATAACTGAAGCATGTTTAACTAATCTTATCTACTCACCAGGGTATCATGCACAGATCCAAGCCTTTCTTCACAGCACAATTTCACCCTGAGGCCTGGGGTGGGCCTACTGATACACAGGTACCTTTGTTGATATCGCCATGGCTGCTGTTGCTGTAATCAGTAAAACCATAGCAATAGGTATTGTTGCAGCAGAACTATAATGCTTATTTCCAGTAAAAGTCTTATTGCTGCTGCCATTGATAGTGGATGGGTCATAATGCGTGGAGTGCTACTTAATACATTTATTGTGATCTTATCATCTCTGTCACTGGTTTTGCTGGTAATTTTCATATATTTTTAATCTGAACTATTTTTAACTTGGTTGACTATTGATTAGTCAGTCAGTCAGTCAGTCAATAGAAAATTCCATGGAAATATTATGTATCTTTTTATACTCTGCATTTTTATATATACACAGTGCTAATGACCAAGCAAAGACTGCATGATTAGTGTATTCCTGTAATTCTTCCTCATCCGCTCCAACATCCCAAATTCTTGTCCGCAGTTTCTGTTTGATTACTTCATGGAGTTGATCAAACAGAAGAAAGAATCACTGCACCAGATTATCACTCCTAGGAAGCAAGAATACAAGATGATGGATGTGAGCTGTTTCCCTTTATTGTTTTTTTTCCTTCATAGTATCATCATCTCCGTGATAGAACCTCACAAAGTTGATTATAAGATAAGATAAGATAAAATAAGAAAAGATACACTTTACTGATCATTTACAAGATATTTAGGTCAGACCACTGTGACACATACATACAAAATGCTAGAAGCATTTAGCCATGTTGCCAAAGGGTCACAGCACCTTTAAATCATGAAGTAATAAATCATATGTGCTGACTTTCTTAACATACACTGTTCTCTCATCACTTGTCACATAAAGGTCTTTGTATCAGTACTTCCAGTGCATCTGTGCATGTCTTTACAGAAAATCTGTTTTCTTAACATAGACATCATTACCAGTATTGTATCTCACCGTAGCCAGCATGTCACCTGCATTATATCTAAACATATGACCATATAGTCATGATTCACTCTTCATTTTTCTTTTTTTTTTCCGAGTCTATTGAGCTGTTAATGTATGCATCTCTGTTATCGCTATCTGGATTATTTAACATCTGCTTGCAGAGTAAGGTAAGGCCTAACCTCCTTTAAGGTTCTCATGATCCACAAACATTCCAAGCACCTCATATGTTGTTAATTTGTCTTCTAACTTTATTTCTGGAAAACCTTAAGTATGCAAGCTAACACATCCAGCTCAAAATTGTTAACATATGGAGCAGCATGGCCTAATGGTTATGGCATTGGACTCAAGATCTAAAGGTCCTGAGCTCGATTCCCCACCACGGTCATGTTGTAAGTGCCTTGGGAAAGCATTTCATTCACATTTTTCTCAGTCCACCCGTCTGTAAAATGGGTACCTGGCTATAGGCAGTGGAAGATATTGTTAGAATGCTAGTGATCAGCGCCTATAAATGGCAGCGGCACTGTATGCTCCCCAAGGAGTCGAGAAAGTTCTAGAGTGATCAGGCCGGCTGGGGTAATAATAGCGTGAAGTCGCATGAGCGGGCATTAGCCTGGATATGAGACTTATAAACTGCATTATTATTATTATTATTATTACCCGTCTTGTCTTTGTTTCATCTCTCCTGCCAGTCCTCCAAAGTCTGTCTAAATGTCTGTCTTGCAGGTATCCAAAGTGCTGGTGCTGGGCAGTGGTGGTCTGTCTATAGGCCAAGCAGGAGAGTTTGACTACAGTGGTTCTCAAGCCATCAAAGCTCTCAAGGTCAGATCACAACTTTGTATGTTGTTTACCAGCTGTTTCTCCAACGCACATGCCAAAATAGTTTCCCCCTGCAATCAGTGCTGCCATCTTACAAAGAGCAGGGCATACAGCTCTGTTACTTGCTCAGTTTTATTTGTTTCAATGCATTTGTGATGATTTGTCTTGAAATGACATAAGATGATCAAGGCACAGTTTAAAACCTTGCTTAATTTACAGAAAAATTTAAGAAAATACAGATAATCTTTATTTTTGGTACTTTAACAGCAAAGAGGCAATCCAGACAATAAACTTCTTGCCCGGTTAGAAGAGGTTAAAAGTACTTCTTTAACAAATAATGTTTTCTGAAAAATAAATTTCTCAGAATATTATGGATCTAGTATAAAACAGTTTGATAATTCACTTGAGCACATAACAGCAATCTACTATAATGCTGTTACAGAAAATCAGTAAGTTTGTACAATCAGCTGGTTTAGAAATCTGACTACCCTTGAACATGAACTCCAAAAAAAAAAGCATATATGTAACAAAGTAGTTTTCAGATAGAAGTTAAACAACTAATGCCCCATTTTTTTGTATTAAATTTGATTTATAATACGACTTATATGTTATGGGGACATTGGGTCCGTATTACAATCTGAAATGCAACATCTGATTGTGCAGTAAGGCATTCCCCTCATTTTGATGCTAAAGACTTCTGTCAGCCAATTCAATGTAAAGCTGATCCTTCATCTATTACAAATACCAACAACATTAAAGCTATGTATAATCAAACAAATACAGTCTACTCAGCTTAACTGCAATCTGGATAATCACAACTATCAATTTATCACATTTTCCACCTTTTATTCACTTTTTTCTATGCTCCTGAGTAGTTGCACACAGGGTGAGTTGACTGTAAATAATTATGGTGAGAAACTGTTCTACTGTAGTCTTGCTGTCATGGTAATGACTGAACACATTTCCATAGACTAACTCTGTGTACAGTATCAACTTTTTGTGATTGTTTGTTTTAGGAGGAGAACATCAAGGTAGTCCTGATGAACCCAAACATTGCTTCAGTGCAGACCAATGCAGAGGGAGAGAAGCAGGCAGACACTGTGTACTTCCTGCCCATCCACCCAGACTTCATTGAGCAGGTCATTGAGAAAGAGCAACCAGATGGCATCCTCTTGTCCATGGGCGGACAGATCGCCTTGAACTGTGGTGGGTCAATGCAGAAATGTCTGAAGATCTGAAGTGCTTATAAAAAAATCCACGGACCTTGCAATGTATAGAAGGTGGAAGCAGGGTTGGATTAAGCAAATGCAGGACCTTTAGCGTCAGGATGGATTTTGAGTGTCAGGTCCCCCGACATTACAGCTAAGAGGGAGGGAGGGAAAGAGGGAGGGAGGGAGAGAGAGAGACAGAGAGCCAGAGAGAGAGAGATCCTGTGTGTGTGTGTGTGTGTGTGTGTTTGTATGTGTGTGTGTGTGTGTATGTGATAGATAGAGAGTGAGTGAGAGAGAGAGAGAGAGATTGAGTCATAGAGAAAGAGAGAGAGAGAGAGTGAGTGAGAGTGAGTGAGTAAGAGAGAGAGAGAAAAAAGAAAGTATATCAATACTTTTCCAAAGAATTTTGTATTTTATTCATTGTATTAATGATATTGATAGTTTTGGGGAGGGGTGAGGGATGTAAATTACACATCACAGATGCCCAGCTATCTTTCACTGCCTGTAGCCAGGTATCCATTTTACAGATGGATATACTGAGAAAAATGTAAATGAGATGCTTCCCCGAGGCACTTACACCATGATCATGGCTGAGAATCGAACCCATGAACTTTAGATCTTGAGTCCAACACTGTAACCATTTTGCCACACTGATCCGCAAATTCTAAACTATGTGTAAATCCTTGAACCATAATTTCTGGAGAAATTTTCCATATTTGAGTGTAGGCTGGTCATGTACAAATAGATTGGGTCATATTACTCTAGAGCATTTTGTCATGGTGTCTAGCTTCCAAGGTCCTCATCTGTACCAGATCAGACCAATGGTGTTTCCTGGTATTTCAGGACTTGAGTTGTACAAGAGAGGTGTGCTGGAGAAGTATGGCGTCAAAGTGCTGGGCACACAGATACCCATGGTTGAAGCCACAGAAGATAGGCAGATATTTGCTGACAAGCTGAAGGTAAGGGAGTGATAGGTGTTTGAAATTGGGAAGTTATGAGTGAATGAATTTGTGAAGCAGTGTGGTCGAATGGTTACGACGTTGGACTCAAGATCTAACGGTCAAAGGTTCAATTCCCAACCGTGCTCGTGTTGTATGTGCCTTGGGAAAGCATTTTATTCACATTCTCCTCAGTCCACCAGTCTGTAAAATGGGTACTTGGCTTTAGGTAGTGTAAGATATTGTCAGAATGCTAGTGATCAGCACCTATAAATGGCTGCAGCTCTGTATGCTCCTTGGGGAGTGGAGAAAGTCCTACAGTGAACATGCCTGCAGGGGTAATAATAGTGTGAACTCACGTGAACAGGCATTAGCCTGGATGCAAGACTTACAAACTGCACTATTATTATTATTAATGAAGAATGAGAAATGTTTATACTGCTCATGCAAAACATATCTGCTGTTTATTCCATCTCTTCATTATCCATTAATGTGAGTGTAAAGATATGAGACAGTGAGAAAAGTTGTAAGGAAATATGAGCACCTGAGGGAGTGATTAATAAATGGTATGGATGAGGGCGTGAATGAATGAATTGTTAAAAACATGAATGATGTAATTGCTCATTTATAACTAGATGCTGTCTGAGCTCAGGAATTTATTGATAATGTTACTGTGATTGAAACTTTCAATCACCAATTTTGCCACAGGTTTGGAGTGTACAGGACATTGACCTTTTATTTCTGACTCCCTGAAGATAGCAGTTTCTTTTATTAGGGACTTAAGCACTGCTACAGAAACACATGCATGTGCCATCTTGTGACTGCTCTGAGCACAAGGGTAAAACAGTATCTTGATCGTTGACAGCTATAAAAGCATCAGTCAGAGACAAGAAATTTGATAAGGTGCAAGGCAAAATCATCCAGCACTGACCTTGCCAACTTAAATGCCAGACTTCACTTGAGTCCAGACTATATTCGCTCTTTGGTGGAAATGTATGTTTCAGATCATACTTCATAGTCAAAAAGTGAGATATTCAGTGTTTGAGATAATTAATGTTCTAACATTTGGTAAGAAATTCTAAGTTACAAGCTGTTTGGGCAGTATGACTTAACCATGTCTGTGTATCCCCCCAAAAATGTTATGCATAACACAAGCCTTCTTCACCCTCTACTGCTACAAACTTGTATGGGCTCAGTCAGTCATATATATCATAGCTTATGAAATAATAGATGTGTGACGGCAGAAGTGTTAATTTCAGGCAGTGGATATATGAGTTTGTATGAAAATTGTGGATTGTTATGAATCAAAATTTTGAAAAAGAAGTCATTTGTTTGTGACCGCTCAATTTTTAGCATTTGCTTCTCTGCAATTCTCTTACAGGAAATTAATGAGAAGCTTGCACCCAGCATTGCAGTCCACAACACACAAGATGCTATTGAGGCAGCGAAACAGATTGGTTATCCAGTCATGCTGCGAGCTGCATTTGCTCTGGGTGGTTTGGGATCAGGGGTGGCTAAGAATGAGGCTGAGCTCCGCAGGATTTCAGACAAGGTCAGTCCTCAGTATTTATTGTGGAGTTTGTTTGTTAAGTGTGGATATCTTTACATAATAACCACAAAGGTGTTTGTCCTTTTTATGGTCTTCATGGAGAAAGTGTAGCCATTCTTTTCTCAAACCTGGCCCTCTCCTATCTCAGTGAGTCGCTTAGTTTGTGGGGTTTCGGCCCACTGTTAATGGATGTTTGCATTCCTGATTCTTTATTGTATGATCAAGTAAATTGCTGAAGAATGAGAACTTTACATGGATTTCATAACAGTGCCAGTTTCATATCATGAGTTACTTTGTTACTGAGAGCATTTTGAATTCTCTTTCAAAATACAGATTATCCCTGAGTTACTTTGTTACTGTGAACCTTTTGAATTCTCTTTCAAATTACAGATTATCCCTAAGTTACTTTGTTACTGTGTGCCTTTTGAATTCTCTTTCAAATTACAGATTATCCCTAAGTTACTTTGTTACTGTGTGCCTTTTGAATTCTCTTCCAAGTCACAGATTATCTCACTCACTAATTTTTGATAGTGCCAATGCCACACTCAAGGACAGCAGCACCACATGCAAAATACCATGGGAATAGTTTACTTATTGTTTATGATCCAGAGCGATGAAACTTTATTAATAAAACAATGAAAGACTAAACATCATTACCTATAGAAATCAAACTACATCACACATAGTATCAAGAATGCTGCAAAGAGGCCACAGAATATGGTCAAAAATTCACAATAGACATTAGTCTTACTTCTGCCTTTTGGTTATTGGGTGGGCGTCTGGCTCATGGTTAGATGTAAAATTTCAAAGAAAGCAATAATACTCTTTAATTAATATTCCCTGTTACATGACTTTTGAACATCATAGAGCTGCATTCAGCAGGAGTGGTTATGATGGAAGATGCAAGACAAAATTGTTATTACAGCATGACTGTGGTTAAGCTTTTCAAAAGGGAAAATCATCACTATTAATATTACTGTGAAGTTCACACAGTTATGAGTTGGCAAGAAACTCGTCCACAGACCTTTTCAAGGAATGGGGTACATACTGGTTTTTAAGGGAAGGTTTAAGACCAAACAATTAAAAAAGAAATCAAGAACTGATGTTTTCTCTCTGAAATATTTCTTTCATCTTCAACATCTAGGTATGCATGAACGTGTCTGTATGGTGTGTGTTGAGCCTTTGTGCTGTAATTAAAGTAAACTTCAGTGGATTGTTTTCATGTTATAAGTGTTTTGTTCTCATGATCAGCTTTGATTAATAATAACTCCTCTGGTGTGTTGTGATTAAGAGGAGTTGCTATTTTCCAGGAACTGTTAGTAAGAAAAACATTGTTCTATTGACTAAAGCACTGTTGTGGTAAAGCTGAGATATTCCTTTAATGTGAAGTTCAATAAAGCAGAGTTTATGGCAGTCTGCTATTAATTTTCTTTTCATAAAATTAATATCTTTATGTCTTCCTACACCTTTCCTAATGCATTAACTACACTTGCTTCTTTATTTCTGGTATGACCTTGTCTCCATTCTCCCATCAACTCTTTTGCTGATTTTTACATTCTCTCCCTCCCTCCCCAAGCTCCTCACCTCCCAACCTCCCTCTTCCCTTCTTGTAAATAAATTTGATAAACTTGCTGCACATTCTCCAGGCATTTGCAGTGACCACTCAGCTCCTGGTGGAACAGTCCCTGTTAGGGTGGAAGGAGGTGGAGTACGAGGTGGTGAGAGATGCCTATGACAACTGTATCACAGTGTGCAACATGGAGAACCTTGACCCACTCGGCATTCACACAGGTCTGGTGGAGTCTACATGAATAGTCAGAAATGGATTTCTATACACAAATACAGTCAGCTCCACAGTTTAAAATATAAATGTAACAGGAAGATGTTTGGTTCCTGAGCAATTATAGCACTGTTTATGTTGTTGTTTTTTTTTAATGGTTCTGACAGCAAAAAAAATGAGAAATGGAAGTTCAAATTAAATCTTGTATATTATGAAAGAAGAAATATGTAATATTGGTGATCAAAGTTAAAAAAAAAAAAGCTTCTGTCATGATATGGGAATGTTGAGTTCATATAGTTTTGAAATTACAAACTTGTTCTGCAGGATTTCTATTTTATGAGGCATTGCATTACTTCCTAAGCATTTGTTTAATTTGTTATGCCAATCATATTTTCTGTAATTTGCAAACATAAGCATTGATGAACTAATTGGAGCTGAGTTCAAATCTCCTCCAAGCTGTTTTTGTTGTTTGTGTAAGACTCATGAGAGTGATATTTTGTTGGACAGGTGACTCCATAGTGGTGGCCCCAAGCCAGACTTTATCAAATACAGAGTATCACATGCTCAGAGAGACTGCCCTGAAGGTAGGTAACGAGTCTTTCTTCCCTTACTTTATAAGGATTTGAGCAGGTTTATAATTTCTGGTGTCAGTACAGTATAGTAGCAAATGAGTATTAAGTTATTGTATAACCTTGTAATGGGAGTTCACATGGTTCTGTTTTCTGTTCATATTTCAACTGCTTACTATTGGAATGCTTTGTGGAAACAACCAAAGCATTTCCACAGTTTCAAAAATGAAACCAAAAATGTCAGCAGCACATGCAGATTGCACACCAATGCACAAAATTGTGCTTTAGTTGTGGTGGTGAGTTAAATTCCAGGGAGAGGTGCTGCATAGACAAGACTGGCATGAACTACAAACTGAAAAAACACCTAACATTGGCAGTGATCTCCATACTCAAGCACTCAGCTAAAGCAACAGTATTCCTCTTATAAAGTAATAAATTGCAGTGTCACTTTTGCTGTCACTTTGACATTGTCACTCAAGCCATTCCAATACAAATTTTGCCATTTGTTATTACATAAACAGAATCAGATTTATCCTTGTCAGGGGCAGAATACAAATGAAAAATTGAAAGGAAAATTGAGATTCCATTTTTGATTCATATACGAACAAAAACTGAAACCATGTAAACCCTTTTTTATGGGAGTATTGGTAACTTAATGCAGGTATGGTAAACATGGGGCAGAGAAGGTCTTTTTCTTTTGCTTCCTAAGATGCAGTAATTTATGTGCTGCCCTCTGCTTGCAGGTAGTCCGTCACTTTGGAATTGTGGGAGAATGCAATATCCAGTATGCTCTTCACCCAGATTCCCTGGAATATTGTATCATTGAGATCAATGCAAGATTGTCCAGAAGTTCAGCTCTGGCCTCTAAAGCAACTGGGTAAGGCTTCATATAAATTCTTTGCCAACTGCCTCATCCTCTGGCAAATTGACTTAAGCGTGTATGTCAGATTTTAGAGTTAGGTCTTGTGTATGTCAACATTTCGTGACATAATCCTCTGGACTTAGAATAATTGAGGAAACAACTGAAGTGTCTTTATTCTGTAAACAAGAGTGCTTTCCTTTTACACTGCAAGGATGCTAAATTCACTATGATTTAATCCTTTTATGTTTACTGCTTGAGAAATGTTGCCTAATTCCACATGTAAACCTAGGGTAAACAACTTGATCCTGATACATCTCTTGACTGCATGCAATAGCATGGTTGCAAACTGGGTATTCCATTTAGTGCTTTATATAAAGAATCCTGTAATTAGCATTGAAGTTATGACAAAATAGAAATGCAGTGTTTGTTTCTATATTATATTCTCATCATCATCAATAAAAATTCTTTCCAGATACATAAATTTAAGTCTTGGCTTTTGTTTCCTGCATAGTTTATTAATTATATGCACTTGTAACATTCTGTTCTTTGAATCAGATATCCTCTGGCCTTCGTGGCAGCCAAGCTGGCCTTGGGTATGGACTTGCCAGGACTGGTCAACTCCACAACCCAGATGACCAGTGCATGTTTTGAGCCCAGTCTGGACTACATCGTGACAAAGATTCCTCGCTGGGATTTGGACAGGTTCACACACACGAGCCGGGACATCGACAGTTCCATGAAGAGTGTGGGAGAGGTAGGAAGGGAAATGCCTAGTATGGTGGCAAAAGACATTTATCATCTCTGCGAAAGCATTTATCATTTGGTGTGTTCTCCTTAGTGTGAAATTATCATATTAAAAATATATGCTGATTTATTATCTCCCCTGTGGTGTATTTTTAATATCTAAGATGCCAGTGAGGAGCCCACGCATCAGTTTCTTGATAGGAAGGAAATAATTACAGCTTTGAGGCTGCCTAGTAAAGAGTTTGTTAAGTTTCCGAACTTCCAGATGAAGTCTCATTGCTTGTTATCTGCCCCAAATATAACATAGAGCTATTACACAGCAGACCAACCGCTGTCTTCTATTTTTGTTATGTTATCCATTAAATAGACTTATGAGGGACTCATTTGACAAAGAACTGGGACTTCTCGCACCATTTATAACCTGTATGTGTGTACTTGCCAAATAAATCCCTCATTGAGTGGTATTCTTGCAACAGACACCTCCACTCAACCATATAAACTGTATAATTTGCATTATGACTGACAAGTAATAAAGGACAGCAAAGATGTTTTACTACCTGTGACTGAGTATTGGTCGCTTCAGTTATGACAAAATTCTTTCATTTGATGAAAACATAAATATTGCAATTAGTTACCAACATTTCTGGGGTGTCTGCCACTCTCATCCCTTTGGAATGAGATCCCTGAAACTCCCGTAAAGTGCTGCAGAGTGAAGCAGCTAATTAAAGTGGTCCTATTCAATTCATATTTGATCAATGTATTATATATGGCCAAGACTGGGAATCCTCATATAATATGTTGAAAAAGCGGTGGACTTCAGCAGTCACACTCTTAATCACATAGTTTTATGAAGTACATAGGAACCTTTGTATTTAACATTCATATCATTATAAGACAACCTTGAAATTAGGTATGAATTTCTCAAGTGCCAGTTGATTGTAATTCTGTCATTTTGGTATTTAGAAGGATCCTGATAATAAGTATGTTGTTTTTTTTATGCATAAAAGACATTCTTTTAATTTATAACCAAGATTCTGCTGTAAAAAGGCTAGATCTTGTACTTTGCAACTTTCGCTTAACTTATCTAAGTGGTTTTTGAATAATTTGAGACTGGTAGTATTACAATTTAATTGTAGTGATGAAATTCTGCCTGATGGCCCCGCAGTAAATGTAGTATTGAGACGTTTTCTAATGCTAGGCAAAATGGCAAGGCCTAATTTGACCCCCATGCTGCAAGGTCTGAACAAAAGATGATGGCCTCACTGAATCAATGCTGGTTATGAATAATGCAGTTTGTGTGCCTTTGAAGTTGTACCACCTAATCATTATCTTTTTAAGGCAAATCCCATTTACAAATGCCCATGGACACTGTCTTGACTTAGATGAATTTGCTTTCATATTTCAAATATCAAACTTTTTTTTATGTCTGTTTTCTTTACCATAATGTTCAGAGGGAGCAGTAAACTAGACTAGTGATCTGTAATGTTTATATGCAGTCAAAAATATGGCAAAATAGCACTCCCTGAGCAATTGAATTCAAATTAATTAAGTGCCCAGTCATGCATCTCCTCTCCTTTTATATTGTGGATGGGGCTTTAAATTTGCCTTAAAAAACTGCAAGCTGTGTAGCTGAGAGAAATGTTTAAAGGTTTTGCCAAACACATCAGCACAGGCAGCTTGTAGGTTTAATATTTATTAACATCTATGATATCAGGTGATGGCCATTGGACGAACTTTTGAGGAAAGTCTCCAGAAAGCCCTGAGAATGACTCATCCTTCTATGACTGGGTTCTCAGCCACTCTGCCAGCTGGGAAGGAATACCCTGAAAACTTCAACATTAATGACAATTTGACTGTGCCCAACAATGCTCGTATTCACACCATTGCTAAGGTAGGCTGGCTTTTAGCAGATTCACAACATAATGTTGGGTTTTGCTATTTGCTGATTTTCACCGAGGTAAAGTAATTTATTTCTTAGCAATTAATTTCTCTTGAATTCTTTCATTTAGTGTTGAAGACGACTATTTAATTACCGTTGATTCAACACCTCACAAACTCAGTATCTCACAACTTTAATTACACACAACTCTAACATCTCAAAAACTCACATACTTCACAGAATTAAATCTCTCACAAACTCAAGTACCTCACAAACTCAAGTACCTCACAAACTCAGATCTCTCTCAAACTGAACTGAAGTTCATAAAGTTATGCTTTAGTTTCCTTCTCTTCAAAACCTGAGTTTAAGCATCTCATCTAACCTCCAGGCCTTCCAAGCTGGCTACACAGTAGATGACATTTACAAGCTGACAAAGATAGATGAGTGGTTCTTGCACAAACTGAAGCATCTTTGTGATGTGGAGAACGTGCTGAAGACAACTCCAAGGTAAGATGAAATTCAAAACTGTGGTCAAGAGTGTCTGGTCTTTTTAGAAGAAGGGCCAGTGATGTGTTATATAGTCTACAGTACATATTTCAATATAATTCATGACACTGAACAATATAAAGGACCTTAGTCTATGGTAACTCTACTGGCCATGAATTACACTAAGAGCTGACCATGTTATACTTAGTGGTTAAAAATATTAATAAGGTTTCGAAGTCTCATTTCCAGCCTAATATCTGCTCCAGCAATTTTTCAATATTATTATCCTGGCAGGCGTGATCATTCAGTTACTTTCAAACTGCCCTTGGGAGCACACAGTTGCCCGGCCGGTTTACAGCCACTAAACACTAGCAGTGTGACAGAATATTTTTCTGCACAAGCCAGGTATTCATTTTGCACAATGGCGGATTGGGTCAAATGTGAATGCTTGCTCTCCTTAGGGATCAACAGCATGACTGTGGAAGGATTCAAACTCACGACCACTCAGTTCTGAACCTAACACCCTTACCAGTCAGCCACACTGTTAATGAGTAGCATACCCATAATAACCTGTTGTCCATGATCTTCTTTGTTTTCTAGTTTTTTTGGGGGGACTCACTGTTTTGTTAAAGGCTGAATCCAATTAAATTCAGTTTTGTTCACTTCAATTCTTACATTTCAGTTCAATTCAGTTCAGTTAATTTTTATTTCCCTGGTTTGTTATCTCCATATTTTTCCAATCACCATTGTCAGGACCCAACTCTACTGCATCATTATGTGGAGGCTGTCATCAGTGTTCACACCTTGTGCTTTATGCATTGCTGAACATGTGTTCAATTTGCTTATTCTACTTGGCAGAAGTGTTCATTCCGTAACAATGATTTTCACAGGGATGACAATGCTGAGGTGTTGAAAATGGCGAAGGAACATGGTTTCTCTGACAAACAGATTGCTAAGATCTGGGGACTGACAGAGGATGATATTCGTAAAATGAGACACCATCTTGGCATTACGCCTTGGGTTAAACAGGTAGCAATAATAATAATGGTGATGGTGATGAAGAAGATGATAAGAAACTTTTAGACGCCATATTGGCATATGCCTTGGGTTCAAGAGGTAGCAAAAATAATAATGGGAAGATGATGAAGATATCGGCTCGATAGAGAAGCATCACTTCAAGACAATGCAGCTTCACAGTATTGTTTTATGGCAATCGGCCATTTCATTCAAAACTATCTCAGCTCCCTGAGTATACAATCCCACTGCCTTTCAGACTTGAGTTTGCCTGCCTATGGTCAGATACCCATTTTACTGATGGGCAGAATCAGACATATGTGAAAACTGAATACTCTCCCAAGGCATTCATCAATGTGGTAGGGATTTAACCCCAAAATTTTGATTTAGAGTCATTTGCCATAACTGGTCAGCCTTGCATTGCTCTACTCATCTGAGCTTACCTCTATAGTACTGCATGACATAAACCTTGTCATTATCTTCTTTTGTATCAAATGTTAAATTCTATTTAATACAGTGCTTTTGTTGTTGTTGTTGTCATGTGTTTTGTTTTCAGGTAGCTTTCCTTTATTGGTTGCTGATGCTACTGTTACTTTAGTCATCATGAGACTATCTCATGTGTGTGTTTGTGGGAGACGAACCCTACACATCTGTGTGTATTAAATAGGCTATTTGGCGGAATCTTACTTCCATGCAAATGAACTACTCCACTCCACTCCACTCCACTCCATTCCACGCCACGCCACGCCACGCCACGCCATGCCACGCCACACTTTGCTACATTCTATTCTACTCCCTTCACTTCATTGCACTCCAGTTCACTTTATTCTGTCTGCTCCTCTCCATTCTCCTCTCCATTTTACTCCGTTCCACTTGACTCCACTCCACTCTACTCTGCTCTCCTCTCCACTCCACTCCACTCCACCTTCCACTCCCTTCCATTCTCTTCCCAACTCTGCTCTACTCTGCCAAACATTACTGCACATTTCCCTCTTCAGATTGACACAATGGCAGCAGAATATCCAGCCAGGACAAACTACTTGTACTGCACATACAATGGAATGGTGAGAACTTTCAATATCATAATGTGCTCTTAATATTATGAGACTGTCTGCAAACAGTTGTTATCTTATGTATTAAATAAAGATGCAATGATTGCAGGTTACACTGAAAACTAATGTAGGCTAGAGAGCTTATTGACTTCATTCTGTGACTTAAGAAATTCCATGAAACGGCCGTTGAGTTCCAGCAAACACCACTTAAGTGTTGATCTTACACCCGTAAACTAAAGATTCTTGCCACTTCTTTCCCCTTCTCTGTCACTCCCCTTCTTTAAATTATTTTGGCAAGTGTTAGTGATATGTGTGTGGATTTAAAAAGTTGCAGTGTGTTAAGAATGGCTAAGTGGTGGAGTTTTTGATGCATTTGATGCATGAGCTGTTTGGTTTTGTGGAGAAACACAGGAGTCAGGCCCTAGAGTAAACAGATAATCTTCAACATATGTGCTCAGTCTCCCTGTCTGATATGTAAAGTTGAAACCTGATTCTGCATTTTATATTGGCTTTTCTATTTCAGGAGCATGATGTTGACTTCAACAGCCGTGGTGTTATGGTGATGGGTTGTGGCCCATACCACATTGGTAGTTCTGTGGAGTTTGATTGGTGTGCTGTATCCTGTATTCGAGCTCTCAGAAAGATGGGATATCAAACGGTAGGTCTAGTGAAGTCAAACTCTCACACATTATGGAGTTTATGTGGTATTGATGAAAAAAAACATAAACTGAATGTATCATATAAATAAAAATGAAACAAAAGTAAAAATATACTTAAAATGTGAAGAAATATCCACGAAGAGCATGAGGACATGTCTGGATCATTCAAATTTGCATTCATTCTTGAGAATAAGTTTTTGGCAGACATCAGTTTTCCTTTAACTATACAGGAAAGGGCCAGATTTTCCCCCATGACTGTATACATTTTCAACATCAGTGTTCTTTTATGGCTGAAGCTTACATTCTTGCAGTGTGTCATTAACTACTTTTCATAGCCAAATTCTCCTCAAGGTGTGTCACAACCGCCAGCAGCATTCAACCAATGAGACAGGAGACAGTAGTAATATTCAGTATTTAATAAACTAGAACACTATTCGGCTGAAATAACATGGCAATACATATATTAACATACGCTAATAAGTCACATTCAGGCACTCGTCCAGCCGCTCACACATGCCACGCATCACAGTCACTCCTTCCACTGATGATTCCTGGTGTCAGGACATGTTCCCCCGCCGGGCGGCTTCTACCAGGTGTCGGGGTCCATTCCAGTGCTGTGGGGTATCACACTACATCTCACACAATTGACAAGCTCACGGGCTAAATGGTCTTATACAGACAGGTAGACAAACGGAAGGTCCACTCGGACCCACTCGGGTTGCCCACGCCAGATAAGGCAGTAGGACAGGGCGGTGCTCCTGGCCCACAACTTGACCGCGTCAGTCACCCGCTCGACCCGGTCAGTAGACGACTTGACAAAAGTTACTGTAGAACTCCAAGAATAATATGGAAGCAGTGTTGACAGTATTGACAGTATGGACGGGTGAATTGCCTTGCCCTTCACATTAAATCTTCATCAGATCACTGATGATATTAACAATACGATATACGTGTACTTCACTCGTAACAGTGACAAGCTGTTGTTCAAGCCTTCTGCTACATTAAACTTAGTTACACATTTACTGTCATTTAACAGTTAAAATATCTGACTCACAGCCTACTAAATACACGTCTGTTCCAGCAGGGAACTAGGCTATGAGTGACGATACAATGATAGGCCAAACCTGACACAGCTGAGTGTCGCTCGCTGGCTCGTGGCAACCCACACTCAGACAGGTTACATTGAGTAAGTAATGCCTTCTCTGGCCTGGCCCGTGACAAGGTGAGACCAACAAAAAAAAAAAAAAGCTAACATAACCAAAACAATGAAACTAACAATACACTCTTTGAATCTTGGATCCTCCCTAGGTTGTCACCAATCACAACCCAGAGACTGTCAGCACAGACTTTGATGAGTGTGACCGCCTGTACTTTGAGGAACTCTCCTTAGAAAGAGTACTGGATATCTATCAGAATGAGGTCAGTATTCTTAACAGAGGACATCCCTTCCTTCCATCCATCCAGCTGCACTGTGTCTCATCTCACCATGCAAATCTATATTCAGCAAAGATTCCTGTCACAATTAATTATCCTGGAATTATGTTCAACATTCCCATAAATATTTATCTTACACTTGGATTGCCATACTGGAAAACTGCACTTTCTCCATGACTTGCAGTGGCTGAGAGGATATGTAGCATGGAAGTAGAAAACAGAAAGTTATGGGTTCAAGTCCTTGCCGAGGCAGGAAAAAATAAAAGGCAACAGAAGGACAGTCATGACCCAAATGCGATCCAATCCCTTTATTAAAGAGTGTCAGAAAGTCAAAGGGCCAAAACTCTTTCTAGACAGGGGTATCTTCCTCTGAAGATCTTTTGTTGTCTCATTCTCCAAAAGAGACTGTTTCCTAGCTACAATGAATGTACTTGGATTAAAAGATACCTAAACATATTTATGAAGTGATGATAATGAATCCAATCATTTACAGCCCACTTATTACTTTTTGATATATTGTACTAAATTCAGGTATAATGGGGTAATTTAACATTGCAATTTTGTTTAAACTTCATCATTAGATTCATTTGAAGAATTGGTCAAAAATTGTGCCAGCATTAAATGCTGTCTAGGCATGGAAATAGTGGCCATTTCTTCAAAGATGTAAATTTGTATGATGGTTTTTGTAAATTAATGAAGGTAGATAAATATCTGAGTTTTGAAACTAGTGTATGGGCAACATGACAATTACTGTTTGGCTCAGACAACAAGAACGGAACAGTGTAATCAATAAGCCACATTTATACCCATGCTTCCTCCTGCACATACATACAGGCAATATATACACTCGTATGTGTGTATGTATGTGTGTGTGTGTGTGTGTGCGCCCCCCCCCCACATGGTGCATGTATGGGCATGCATATATATATATATGTGTGTGTCTGTGTGTGTGCATGCATGTCTATATTCACACCTGTGCAGATGTGCTGTAGAGCATTTCAAGCCTTCCAGTAATGAAGGTCTGTATAAATGCCCTTTATTATTATTATTACTTTCATTTATTATTATTATTTTTTTTTTTATTATTATTATTATTATAGTTATAATTATCTGTCATGCCTTTAGCCACACGTCCATTTTTACACTAGCAGGAGGTAAGGACATCTAAACAAGAAGAATAATGTCCAGGTTGTTCTTGTCTATACCTCCAGCATTGCCTAGGCGCCATTGTGTCAGTGGGAGGTCAGATTCCAAACAACCTTGCCCTGCCCTTGTACAAGAATGGAGTCAAAGTCCTAGGCACCAGTCCCAAGATGATTGACAATGCAGAGAATCGGAGTGTCTTCTCAGCCATCTGTGATGAACTGGGCATCAAACAGCCAGAGTGGCGAGCTGTAGCCTCCATTGTGAGTCTATTGTGACAAGATCTAAGGAAGTTTTTCTTGCTATGGTTCTCGTGGCAATGAAATCTGTTTGACTGCACTTGAACAACTCCATTTGCATTCTGTCTGGTTTCATGTTTTTGTTTTTTTTTCATTGTAAGCAATATCTATTCATGCTCTGCCCACTATTTTCCTAATCAGCCACCTAAAAATGTTGACGGTTGCTCTTGATTTCTCTGTCACTGAGTTTCCTCTCCTCTTCCAATATATTATAGCAGATAACACAGCAAATGATGATTGGCCCTCACAACCATCAGTAACATACTGTTTTCTTATTAAGACTAAGAGAGAGATGTGTTGGTAATGATAATGATGGGGGATGATGTTATGTCTGGAATCTTTGAAAGCTCTATCAGTATTATTTGTTAGCAGTTTTAAGGTAGGCCTGCTCACATATTTGTCATTGCCGAGGATGACAATAGCAAGAGTGATGACGATGATTCTTAACATGGGGTTTGTTATAAAGAGGTCTTTTGTTAATGGTAGTGATGGGGATGATATTAAGTATGGAATCCTTGATAGCGCCATGAATATTATTGTTTATAGTTTTAAAATAGGCTGGCTCTTATATTTTGTCATCATCAAGGATGACAACTGTAAGGGGTAATAATGGTGATTATTAAATGGAGGTGTCTTATGATTGATTCCACAGCTATCTTTTTAAGCTTGCAATACTTATTCTTGATGACAGCAATAAATGATATCATACTGGTCTGGTCTGATGAGATAAATGAAGTCGCTAAGTCATTTTGAAGCAATGAGGTAATTCTTACATTTATTACAAGCACCATGAATAGCTTATTTTTTTTTTTTAATCTTAGTCAAAAGATAGGATAATGATGTTGTGAAATCATTCCATTAGAGTTTAAAGAAAAATTACCTGTTTAATTAATATGATCATTTCCACTGGCAACAGGAAGAAGCCCTTGATTTTGCCAGCTCTGTTGGATACCCATGTCTTCTACGACCTTCATATATCTTGTCAGGTAAAAACATTAGTGCTCGGCAGTAAGAGATGGGGTATAGTATGAATGTGAGACTGTATTCTGGATGAAATAAATCCATACGATATCCTTAAGAAAGAAAACTTCAGCAACACAATTCAGATCTTTATTTTCAAAACTTTTGAGCTTCTGCTGGCCTTCCTTAGGGACATAATGGCTCAACACACTGAAAAAGTGTGGGTCTCGAACCAACACACTAACACAAACAAACACAACACAGTTCACATGCTCTATAAGTAATATTAAAATAGTAGAACAGTTGAATCTCATGACCTCTAACCTCATCGATATTAAATTTTTGGTAATTCTTTGCAAAACTCTCCATTTGATAGCACTGTAATGTTTATGCTTTGCCTCCCTTCCATGTTTTGTTTCTGTTTCTAATTCAGGATCAGCCATGAATGTTGCATACTCCCCAAATGAACTGCACACCTATCTGAAGGAGGCCACACAGGTGTCCAATGAATACCCAGTGGTGATCACCAGGTTTTATACTGGCTATCGTGAGGTAGAGATGGATGCTGTGGCCCAGGAGGGACGGGTTCGTATCTTCCCTTGTACTTATCTTTGTCAGTTAGAAGTTGGTTAAACTGAAACCAGTTAATCTGAGAAACTACTTTATCCGAAGATTTTCAAAGTCCCATCAAGTTCCCAATATATTCTTTGCATGTTCACGCCACTATATACGACAAAGAAATAATTTGAAAATCTTTTAATAAAACTTCAGGCACGGGATGTTTGATTGACACACTGCCTAAAGTGACTGCTTGAGGCAAATTAATTTGTATCAGAATCATGACTGTTACTTTAAGTGTTTTCTGAAATAAAATGGTGTGTAGGAGCAGATCAAAAGAATGTCAGGATTGCGGGTAAACACTGAGCTCACACATGTACATTAAGAACAATATTCAGACAGTAGATGTTTAAGATTTAAATTGTTTTAAAGTCGTATTCCCGGTGGATCAGTGACAGGACATTTGACTTGCAGGCTGAAAGGGCCTAACTTCAATCCCTGGTAAGGACAAGACTAGTGTTAGTTTTCGGCCTATCTTCTCAATATCGACGCTGTCATGATGGAACCACCTTAACTTGAAATCAAAAATTTTACAGGAGAAGGAAAAAACTTAATATATTTTTCTTCAGTGAAGTAATTGCAAAACCAAACCTGGCTGATTGTGTTTGTTTATCCGTTACCCTTTATTGGTGATACAAAGTTTCAACAAAAGCGTAGTAGTAATTGCGCAATAAGATTTAACAAGGTTCAACGAACCAGCCGAGCGGAGGAGCTGAACCGTTGAAACGCGGTAAGGTCTTAGCTTGGTTACAATGGCACAGCCTTTGTCCCCGGCTGCTCTCTTTATCCGCATTATCCAATAGGCTACAGTGTTTGCGCTGGTGAATTAAGTATTAAACATCAGTATTTATTCTTTTATCTCAGCGCTTAGTCTCAGATCAAAAGAAACAGTGTTCGCTGCTGTTAATTTTCAAGTGAATAATAAACCCTAATCTAAATATTAAGCATAATTAGAGAAGACTCATTCCACACATAGACATGAAGTTTGACAAAAACAAATAAACAACAAAATAATAATTTGACATAAGACTAAAATAAATAAGTTTCGCTCACATAAAGTCTTTATTTTGGGAATGGAAGGTAAATAATTAATAAATGAAAGATGTTGCATAGAGGTACACAAGTGAAAATGAAAAAAAAAAAAAACAACAAGTTCAATGGAGACAGCTTAGACACAGAATAATAAATGAAGAGCATTTTACTGGAGCCATTTACAACTCTTACAAAAGTTGATCTTGATGACTACAAATAGTAATAATACAGTAATGGTAAAATAAATGGTTGTGATAACGACCTCGAAAGCGAGGAAAACGACAGGGATGATGATAATGATGATGACAGTCATGGTGATGATTTCGTTATCTAATCGTATTTGTTGCATATGAAAATACATGCAATAATAAAGAAGATGAAGAAGCTAATGGCAATATTTAAATGGTGTTTGTGACATTAATGATGATGATGATGAGAATGATGACGACAATGCTAAAGATGATGATACCTGTCATGGTGATGGTGGTGGTGGTGGTGGTGGTGGTGGTGATGATGATGATGATGATGATGATGATGATGATGATGATGATGATGATGATGATGCACTGATTTAAAGTCTGTCCCATAATTCAGATGTGACTAACAGTTCCAAAATTGTCATCGTTTTGATCTTTAAAGACGTGGTAGTTGATTATAGAAGCCATGGTAACCACTTGGCATAATTTTGGTGAGCTCTTGCAAATGTGAATATTTTTCAGCAGAGATCTTCCTTGGGGCTCTGTAAAGTGTCACGGGTTCCTGAAAATTTCCCTGCTTCTCATTTCTTTTTCTTGGCAGTACTTGCCATCCGGGGTCATCGTGGTTTAATTTAAAGTGAATCGATCCATCTGGCCGACACTGAAGGCATCTGATATCCACGACTGTCAGTCTTTTTTCCAGGGCGTATTGATGATAACCCTGACACGTTTGTAAAGTCAAGGAAGGACGTGTAGTCTACGTACTAGACTCTGTAGGGCTTCCAATTTTTTCGAGCAGTTTCTATTCTGCGCACATAATCAGCGGGAACATTTATGTTGGCACCAGAGATGGCTGTTTTGATTGTGGAATGTACAGAGTTGCACTCCATGTAAGTGTGACCCTTCTCCAGAAACTTTTGTTCAACTACTTTGTTATTGTTTGCGGCAAACTTTTGCAAAGCTTTGGTGAGTATCATGTTGCGGTTCTGGTAGCTGCAGCAGTCTGAATACAAAATGTATTTGTCATAGCCTGTTTGACTTGTTAGATAGTAATGGATGCAGGAGGCAAACTCATTGGCCGTAAGGCCTCCATCTGACTCATGCCAAAAGTAGTTTTCAAAAGTTGCGAAGTTGTATACTGTGAAATTATGACAGCACAGTTTTGTTTTGTAATACAATGCTGCAGCTTTGGAGCTTGGTGCCAGCGCAGTAGAACAGCCTGCAGGTCCATGGTTGTAACCAGTACATTTCCTGCAGAAGCAAGCTCCTTGTCATGAACTTTGGCAGCTTGAGCAGCATCTTTCTTTTTTCGGTGGCTTTCGTATTCTTCCTGGCACAGATTCCCTTGTTCGTACATGACGCACGTATCGCACTGATCTTTCCTGGGCGTGAATATGGCCATGTTCTCTTTTGTGAAAAAGCTGATCTGCTAAGTGGTGTGGTGTCCTTCTTTGTGCAACTGTCAGTGTACTCCCTGTATACTTCCATTAGGGACCCGAAGCCACGTTCCACATACTTTTTTGAAGACGATTTCCGACAGTAGTGGGAAGGAAGAGTTGGAAGAGTTCTCAGGAATTCGAGGCATGCTTCCTTCTGATCAGAAGCACGGTCATAATGGGCAGATCTTTTCTTTGAATCATTTGCTGTTTCCGAAGACCAATTCTGAACGCACCATTCCTTCATGTCTAGCGTGTTAAGTAACATGTCTCTGAAAACATGGATTCGTTTGCCATCGTGCTTCAAGAAATAATTGAGCCTTTTTCTCTGTTTGTCCTTAGCCTGAGTTGCATGACTGTGCCATTGCTTTTACAAATACTTTTTTTGACGTCCTTGGACATACTCCAGAACTCATCAAACATGCACTGCCTTTCTTGATCAGTAATATCTTTGCAACGGTGTGCTGGTGCTTTACACTGGCAGCGATCTTTAACATTCTTAGCCTGCTTTTCTATGGACGTAAACTGTCTACTTCTACTTTTATATGCCCGACCTACATAAGAAAGTCCAGACTGTCTACGCTTAGCATTATCCTTTGCACTGAATTTAGGTAATGACACATCTTGTGGTTCTAAATCGTGTGTTTCTTCATTAATGCCTTCAGCAATCTGTCCAGTTCTATTTTCAGCAGAATCTTCAACAATACTTCTAGCACTATCTTGAGCAATCTATCTAGTACTATCTTCAGCAGGCTCTTCAGTAATAGTTCTAGCACTACCTTCAGCAATCTGACTAGTACTATCTTCGGCAGAATCTTCAACAACGTCTCTAGCACAATCTTCAGTAATGTGCCTCGTACTATCTACAGCAGAATCTTCAACAACGTCTCTAGTACAGTCATCAGGGATCTTTCTAGTACTATCCTCAGCGGTATCATCCCCAGCATCATCATGCGTAGGAACCTGTGTATGATCTTCGAGTACAGTGGGGCTTTTACAGGTGTCAGAAGTTTTGACTGAATTTTCTTGCTCTTCAAAGCTCATGTTGAAAGACTCAACATTGACAGAGTCATTGAGTAGGTTGACTGAAATGTCAAGGAAGTCACTGTTTACATCCATTAAGTCATTGACAACATTTGAAATGTCAGCAAGTGATGGTGATGCTGCTTGGATTTCTTCTGCAACTGAAACTGTAGGGTTCTTATGGATGCAGTTGTCATTAGGATTTGCAATGTCAGATTCGCTTTTCCCTGATGCATTTTCTACTAGGATATGGGTCTTTGTCGGCAACGCCTTAAGATGTTCAATCGACGCGACAGCGAAATCCTTTGATGTTGGATTATCCGGAAAACGTCCACTTTTGTTTACTTAAGCAGGATGGGTCCAAAGCCTGAGGATATCAACGGATAGATAAGCTCAAACAATGAAGATTAAAAGTTATAATACAACAATGGTATTAAAACATAGTTATAGACACACTTTGCCGCTGATCCGTTTC
>JAWQUT010000223.1:420975-433580 GCA_033807755.1 Ellobium chinense
GGAATCATGCAGCTTGTATTATGAGGTGCAAGGGAGAGAGGGAGATTTGCTCAAACTGGTATTTGTATGGGGGTGGAAACTTGGGAGATCTGAACAGTAGTGTGAGTTGCAAACCTCTTATCTGCATTTTGATCCATTCTACGTCATGCTAACAGCCTGCCTTTGTAAATGCAAGTTCATGGCTTTTTTTTGGAATGTAACACTTTCACACCTTCCATTTATCAAATTACTTAATATACTGGTTAGAACAGTTTATATATACGGCATTTTAGGGTGCACTATTACTGTTACTATTGGAGTAGACCAAAACATGTGTTCTCCAAACTTGTTTGTTAACCCTCATGGAGCTGTGATAGAATTAATTCTACCTTCCGCTCCCTATGTTTGAATGTGACAATAAAATGAATTAGCATCTTCTTGCCAAGTGCTGGGTGCAGTGGTTGAAATTTGCAGCTCAATGTCAGTTGATCGGCTGGCACACAACACAGGCAATGGTCATTACCTGTAGCAAAAGTCACACAGCCAGTGGGAGGCTGGACCTGGGGCTCCTCGTGCTACGATAGTTTATAGTTAGCATTTTATGCCACTATCACTGTTGACTCAGGTCTAATTTTGCCAACATCTCTTCCTGACCAGGTTGCTTGCTTTGGACGTACCAAATACACAGCGTTCCTGAAGGCTATGATCTCTGCTGGGTTCCGTCTGCCACCCAAGGAGGGCAAGATCCTGGTGGGGGCCCAGAAGGAGTTCTATCCTCATTTACTTCCCTTAGTGAAACAGCTCAGTCAGAAGGGATATGAGGTCAGAGGCTATGTTTATCTGTTTGTTTATTCATTAAGAGGGAAGAGGTGAAATGGAGTTAAAACTATAGTGAGCTAGGATGGTGCTTTTTTTTATACCTTTTTGTAGAAGTGTGTGTTGTTTTTTTTTCAGCACAAGGATGGAATATCCATGAAAAGTCAGAAATGGCTTTTGCAAAGATCTGATGATTTTCATGAGCTCCACAAGGTGTTTTGTTCATGTGTGTGTAGAAGTGCAAAGTCTAGAATAATCCAGATTCACATAGGACTGATGATTTTAAAACAAATAATTGGCTTATCTAATTTAATTCCTTTATGTTTATGCATTTTCTTCTCGTATTTTTACCACTGTTTCAAGTGTATGTTATTGCTTACATATTTAATAATTTCATGATGTTTTTGTTTTTTAACAAGGTACTATATTTAAATTTGAAATCAGACTTCCTTCTGTAGTGCTGGGAAGGTGGGAGGTGGGGCAAAATAAATGGGCTGGACCCAAGAAGATTCTTAGCCTTACAATGCTATTGGTTATCACATCTCTGATTTTTAGGCCCTGTGTGAGCTCTTGGGATATGAGTCAGGGTCACAGGTAAACATTAAACTTACATGTGGAAGTTAGAGAACAATATTCAGGCAGTAGGTATTCAAGAATCAAATTGCTGTGAAGTAACATCCCCTGGTGTAGTGGTAGCACATTCAGACTCACAAGATGAGAGACTGTGGGTTCAAAGTTCAGTCTCTGGTAGGGACAGGAAATTTTTAGTGGTAGGTTTTTCCATTCCTTCTTCTCAAAACTGATCTTTCACAGTAATTTGGTAAAATCACTGGTGACGCATTTCCCTAGATAATGTATAACATCTAAGAAAATTATCTAACTGGCTCATATTCCTCCTCCTAACAATAATGAGAGAATAGATGACTATGTCTTGCCACCCGGTGACATAAGTCCATGAAAAGAATGCATGTGACATGTTCTTAAATCTGTCCCAGATCTATGCCACAGAGAGAACAGCTGAGTATTTTCAGAAACACTACATCCATGCCACTCCAGTCAGCTGGACAGCTCAAGATGAGGGCGAGTTCCCATCCCCTGTCAAGTGAGTGAGGAAATATGGTCGAGGATCATCTGGGATTATAGAATATGATTTTCTGTTAATGCATAGTTTTGTTGTTTTTTTGTGATGTTAAAAGGAGTAGGACAGAAACAATCCTTAAAAATTCTTGTAGCATGAAGCGCCTTGAGTCCAGCCTCCTGCTGGCTGCATGAGCATTATCACGGATAATGACCATTGCACACATTTTCTGTCAGCTGATCAGCTGACACAGGGCTGTGGAATTCATCTCCTGCACACAGCGCTTGCCAAGGAGATGCAAATTTGTTTTCTTGCCACTCTCAAGCATTTTGAGCAGACAGTAGAATTAGTTGTATCATAGCACCACAAAGGTTTAGCACCACAAAGGTTAACCATTGTAATGCTGGAGTCGAACCAGTTCTTGCTTATGAATCACTACACTGCATGAGACAGTCAAATAAATTTAAATGCTGAATTTTGCAGCCCGGTAGCGGTTGATCAGCTGGTAGACAATACATGGAATGATAATTATCTATACAACTGGGTCATGCAGCTAGCAGGCTGTTGGACCCATGACGCCTCGTACTACAAGAGTTAATGGATATTTGGCAGTGGTCTGAAATGGAGATGTTATTACAGTAAGTCACAATATGGAGACAAACATTTTGTCTTGACATGTCTTTTATGTACACATATATAGTTCTCCCATGAGAGAAAGAATGGGAGGGAGAAAGAGTAAATCAATTGGACAAAAGCAAAACTTACAGAGATCTTAAAACATTTGATTTCATGAGATACTAATAGCAGTTTTCAGTCAGATCACAAAATGGATAGTTAACTTTATCACACCTTTCATTTAGCTGCAATTAGAAGTCAAGAAAAAAAAAGGACTGTGTAAGTGCACCAACTATTTAATCACAACTTTTCAATGCTTACATGAATGTCAGTTAAGTGGTGTTGCAAAACGACCAACCAGGACAAAGAATCCTGTATTTACAAAAACCTGAGAGTGAGGCATGAAAGTGTAAGTGTTTGAGTGATGATTATAGTTATTGGCAAACAAGATTGTGACTAGAAAACAACTAGAAAATAAAAAAAAAGTGGGTGTCAGCTGCCCTAGTTTAGCCATGTAGAAATTTTGTTTTTAAGTTTTTTGGAAAGATGATGCACCATATTCCCCACACCTCTGACTTGTTCTTTCCTAGGTTAATTGCAGACAAGAAGATTGATCTAGTTGTCAACTTACCAAACCAGAAAACCAAGTACATCCAGGATAACTATCTCATAAGACGAGCTGCCATTGACTCTGGTGTACCTCTTATCACCAACTTTGAGGTATGCACACAGAACCAAGTTTGTTGTAGACTTTATACCATACATGTAGGTCCCTTGCAAAGTTGTACAAATTTATATAAGCAGGTGGTAAGGAAGGGAGTACAGACAGGGAAGGGTGATCTCTCCTTGTGGTTAAGAAATCCAGTCAGCAATCCTGTGCAGGCCAAAGAAGGTACAGCTCTTGATGAAGTGAAAAAGAGGAGCTACCTCTCTTTACACCAGTTTGTTAATTCTCCTACCAACTGATATCACAATTAGGACATCACCTCCTTTGGGGCCATCAGTTTTTGAAGTCTGTATATATGCATACTAGCACTTTCATTCATCTTTCATTTAGCATATTTAGAGTTGCCACTCAAGAAATTCTAAGACAGCAGTTTTCACTGAGAACCTACCCTGGCTGAAATTTAAAAAGTATAAGAGATTTGTCATAGAAACTGACAACCTGAAATCTGATGTGTTGAAAGATTAGAATATTTATGAGCAGTTTGAAAGTGTGTTAGGCTTTCAACGTAGTTAAGATATATATTGAGCAGCAGAAGAAACTCCCCATCTAGTAATTCCTTCAAATGCCTTCAAAAATAGCCAGATCATGTTCAGATTTTGCATACCATATACATATACGGTACTTTAATATGTGTGCTAGCTCATACAAACATTACAAAAGAATTGATTCAGAGAGATACTGTTTATTGTGATAAAACTTTTACCTCTACTTTTTCCAAAAGTTCAGTGTGAAATATACCCACATCTGGCTCCATGATAAGAGAGCAAACTGCTGCTCTCCAGAAAACTTCAAACAAGCATGTGCAGTGTGTGCCATGGCTTTGTCTTGTTGAAAAGTGTGAAGATTTTGGTGGGCATTGAACAGGTGTACCACCAAGTCTTACAAAATGTTGTTTCACATGTTGCTGCATTGACATGTCCATATAAAAAAATGAAGGCCACTTCTATGGTGTATACTAATGGCACTCCACACCATAACACTGCCACCATCAATCTGCATCAGTGATGCAACAGTAGCAAATCGTTCACCTCTTCAGTGCCATACTCTTGTGTGTCCATCCACGGGATGCATGCAGAATTGGGACTCGTCTGAAAATTCTACCGATCTGTGAAGAGTCCACGGAATATAATGTTGATTTGACTACTGCAGATGAGCTTGACAATACGGTGCAGTCAGAAGAGGGCCAGGATATCTGCAATTTGAGAGTCACTGGACATTAAAGTGCTGCTGGACTGTGTGTTCACTCTTCCTTGCATGTTCCTCAAAGTGGTAATCTCAGTCTGGAAGCGATTTCTTAAATGTGTGTTTACAATATACTGGTCAGTCCTGCTGTCTGAAACACATGAAGTATCACTGCGGCGTCTATCTCGAATGGTTCTTGCGGCCTGAAAACACTCCTACCAACAGTCCTGAGGTCACGGTGGAATATTGTGCCATTCACCGCTGTGAAATGTTGACCTCCAACATCCCCAGAGCTCTTCGACATCTTCTGCACCCAATCTAGGCATGATTGGATTGTTGAAATAAACTGATACAAGCCACAAAAACATGTTTTTTAACTTCGTTGGGCCCCTAATGAGAAATTCGGAAATAAGTTTGATCAATTTATACCAGAAAATAGCCAGTCAGTACAAAAAAGGCTATTTTGCATGTGTAGTATGGCAAAATTTTGTGAGTGATTCATGAGAACCGTTCACTATATTTACATTTTAAGACCACTCACGATATCCCATGCACAACAACAAGTGTTCATTACCAATGCATCTTTTTGGACTTGAAACTTGGGGAGGTTTTTTTTTATTTTTTGTCACTAGGTATATTAATAAGATATTAATTGTTGTGATCAGCATCCATTTAATAGGGTAGCACATTAGTCGTGCAACATGAGGGATCTGGGTTTGGGCCCAGGAGGAATAAGGAATTAACATGTGATTACTGAGATTCAGTTTTACATTTAAATAAACAGTTTACAAATTTCTTATCTCATTGACTTCATGTTTCAGGTGGCAAAACTTTTCGTGGAGGCTCTGGATTATCAGAAAGATGTTCAAGCATTGAGTTTACTAGACTACCGTAAGAATACCAAGGACAGGAAGGCAAGAGCCAAGTCATCTTCATGAGGCGGAATAACTTGTTGAACATTTGTCACTGGGCAAGCCAGTCTGTGGAACATCTGTCTCTATGCAAGCCAGTCAACGAAACATCTATCACTAAAATACCAGTCTGTGGAACATCTGTCTCTGTGCATACCATTATGTGCAACATCTGTCTCTCAGCAAGCCAGTGTGGAACACCTGTCTCTGTGTATGCAGTCTGTGGAACATCTGTCTGTGAGCATACCATTTGAGTCTGTGGAACATCTGTGTGTGAGCGTACCAGTCTGTGGAACATCTTTCATTGTGCATGCCAATCCATGGAACATCTGTCTCTGAGCAAGCCAGTCTGTGAAACATCTGTCTCTGTGCAAGCAGTCTGTGGAGAATCTTTATGCATACCAATCTGTTGATCATGTATTATTTGCAAGCCTGTCTGTGGAACGTCTGTTGGGCAAGCCTGTCTGTCGTACATCTGTCTGTGTGCAAACCAGTCTGTGCAGCAGCTGTCTCTTTGTAACCTCTTGCTCAGATCAATGAAATCCACACCAATTACCACAGCTCTTTTTGGAATGTTTTTTGAGTATAAAAGGCCTACATGTAGAAAACTACACCACAAAACAAATGCATTCCAGTCCCAGAATACTTTGTTGATCATGCCATTTTAGTATTGATATTAGCAGTGTAGCCATGACATTACTCATAGTTTAGTACCAATATATTAAATTATCTTTGTTGGACTTACACATAAAATCATGAATTGTCTGCAAGTTACAGCATACTTCCTATGATGATCATGATAATAATGATGATGATGTAGGTTTTTGTTTGTGATTGGGTTATACTTATAGCTGTATAATTATCTTCTTTTATGAAGGCCTTAACTGCATTTAGAAATGGAGTTTTATCAAGAACCTAATGACTTGTCTGTAATAGAGATTTTTCGTACTTGCTATTCATTTGTCATTGAAAACAACATCCTTGCACTGCCATGTAATGCTCTATTCCCCAACTCGGCAACCAGCAAAGAGTTTCTCCCACTAATTGTCATAGTTGCTGTCTGAATTTCTCATAAAGCCCTTAAGGAAAGTGACTAAGGAATCTGAATAATGGAACAATGCATGTTCATATACTGTAAGAGGAGAGAGGTCAGTGTGTGCTGAAAGAAAATTTGTCTGTAGCCCCATGCAAAAACCTGATAAGGCGCACAATTGAAGAGCGTTTTTCCAAAAGTCACTAAGTCCACTTTCGTTGAAAATTTAGCTAAGTGTTTCACATCAAGGCATTCCTACTCTCTTTTCATCGTGTGATTTGCCGATGCTTCAAAACAAGCTTAGACCACATTAACCAAGCTGGTAAAATATTGCTGTTTTTCTAAAGGGGTTAAGTCCCATCTCTCTGGCTTTCCAAAACGCGATTAGTCCTCGCGCATGCACCGTATCGGTCACTTCCTCGGACGTTAAAGGTTGGTATCAAGTCGGAGTTTAACTACAGAATCTTCTTGTTGTGAGGATGTTAATTAATTTTTGAGGCTTGGAATACTCTGAATTTAAGAAAATAATTGACAGACATGGTATGCTTATCTCAGAAAGCAGATACTTAAATTTATTTTGAATATAAAGAGGGCGACTACTTGCATCTGGTTCGCCCATCTTTACAGGACTTGGTCGCTTTTAAAAGATCACTTATTTTAGTACCGGTAAATCTAAAACCTGACATTTTGTTGAACAGAACCTGTCTGTCTGTTTTCAATGATTACTGAGAGAACAAATTTTTTTTTTGTAATTGTTAATTGTACATTTTTTAAAAATCTAAATGTAGTAGATCCATACACACACTATTTCTCTCTCACGCTCTCCCATTCACACACACACTCTCTCTCACACATATGCACACATCAATCAATTAATTCAATTTCAAATATATTTTATTATAAGACAATGCCATCAGTGAACAAAATATTTACCTCAGTAATGTCAATGTTTCAGAAGGAGCTAAGTCCATGGACTTGGAGTGTTTTGCAGAATCGCACAATTTGTCAACAACATTGTTTAATGTATGAGTTTACAAAGATCTCATTTAACATGTCTCTAAAGTTACTCTTAAAATACTCTTACTTTATGTGGAGAGAGGAATTTGATATTTAATTCCATCTGTCTTTCACTTAAAATTTGTTTCTACTGACAAAAAATGTAAATTGGACTTAGTGCGTTCTGGAAAAACGCTCTTCAATTGAAAACGAGAAATGACACCTATCGACTTTGAAGTTCAATTAACTTTTGGGAATATACTATGAACATTGTTTTGATTTGGTGTTCTTATATTTCAGTTTTATAATTTCATTTTCAGACCCAATTTTATTGAATTTTTACAAAATTGTGGGTTATGAGGTTCATGCATGGAACCACAGATTTCACTGAAGTGAATATATGGAGCCCAGCTATTTGAGCCGTTATTAATACTCATTATACCTTTAATGGAAATGTCTCATGGGTTGTATGTTATTGGTAATGTGTAGAAAGCAATTACAGCTGTGTCATGCTCATTACAATGTCATGATGTAACATTATTTCCTATAAAATCAGTGCCTTAATTTATTATTAGAAAGAGACTATTCATTGTTGCAATGAAAGAGATGCAAATAAATCTGAGTTTACATATTATTTGTTCTCTTGGTTCAGTTTCTGTTTCTCTTAGATAACATTCATTCCTCATATCTTAAGATGTAGTGCTACAATTCATTCAGTAATTGTAAATTGTCTTGATTTTATTTCTTTCTTCATGACTGAAAACTTATCCATCCATATGCATTTGGATATGATGTTGTGTACTTACTTATAGCCAATCAAACTTTGGCTAAATTAAGAACTGAGATATCATTATCTAGCTTTGAGGATGAATAGGTCATATGATATCAGATTTTTGTTTCTTACCAAAATCAACAGTAAACCATTTTTTTTTTTTACACTAAAACACTGATTTTATGGGCAAATGGTCGGTAAATGTGGATAAATTTGAGTTTTTAAGAGGCCTAATAGATCTATAAAATTGTTCTTCAATCAGAATTTTCTTGAAATTGTTTCCACTGCATGAGATGACCCCTCCCCCCCTTCCCCCTTGCCACTTCAAACAGGTGGGTAATTTTTCTCAAATGTAAACAACAGTAGCTTTCAACCCACCCTCTGGGCAAAAAGGCCTTCATGCTATTTTCTGCTGCTTGGTTTCGTAAATCTGAGAACCAATTTGAACATATTACTAACTGCAGAGGCTTGTGCTTGCACATAAAGTAATCATACACTTAAAACATATCACAATATCAAACACAGTTTTCTACAATTTCAAAGTGATGCCAATTACATACTAATATCAAGAATGTCTTCAAATTAACAAAGAACAAAATACCTTTTGAACAAGTTACAATGAACTGGTGGTTGTGTTTATTACTGTTCACTAATTTCAAAGGGTTTATCTGCATTTCTCCATCTGATGTGGGATGCCAAATTTTGCGTGAAAGGGCTATGTACCTCTGGCAACCCAAGGCTTGAATTTTATTACTTAGAATTATGAAATAGATATAGACTATATGCTATTGATATTTAAAGTTACAATGGACAGAGTGGAAAACATGAGGCATACTTGAACATCTGGAGTGCCACATAGCAGATCCAAGGAAGTTAATTTCAGGAAAATGACCCATTGAATGTATATCTCAGGCTAGAATAATGCTATGTATATCTTAGGCCAGAATAATGTCAAGACAGAAATGAAAAGTCCTGAAAATACACGAAGTTGTCATGTCATACCATTACTTTGATTTAAACTTCATTTTGACTGACAGCAAGACATGTTATTATTGTTAGCTGATCTATAAGGAGGTGGGCTGGGGCTGTTTGGTACTCATCATATAGCAAAAAGCTTGTGAACTCATTCATAACCTTTTGCAGATGAATGATGACATTAAATCAATAACTCACATCTTGAATTAATAGTCAACTTTGCTTGACTGCAGCTCCTTGGAAGATGCCAGTAATTTTTATAAAGCAATATAACATTTTGCTGTGTAGAAATATAGCAATTTAGTGAAATTGCACTTACCCTGAGTGTGATTAAGAAGAGTAGACTGTATGAAAGTTCTATTGCAAGACAGTCTGTGGTCCATGATCAGTGACAAAATGGCACAGTAAAAACACAAAATTCCAAGAAATAAGTCCATAACTTCAGAGAGAGAGAGAGAGAGAGAGAGAGAGAGAGAGAGAGACAGAGAGAGAGAGACAGACAGAGAGAGAGAGAGAGAGAGAGAGAGAGAGTTTTAAAATACAGACTCAATTTCTTTGAAACTGCTGTACTTGAACCCAGTTACGAAACTACCTGTCTATGAAGACTTCTTGCTGAGGCAAACAGCTTTCAAGGACGATCATTCCCATCTTTTGACAGTGACATGCAGAGTTACTGCACATGCAGAGTTACTGCAACCACCTCTCTTATTCTTAACATGACCACGACCTCTCCTTCTGCAGTACCAAATATTAAAAAGCATAAGGTTCATGTTCATTTAGGCCGAAGCCAATCACTTTACAATACATATATCAACAGTTCAGAAAGTATGAAGAGGAAGAAATAATAAACAACAACCACAAAAACAAAACAAAAAAGAAATACTCATACCTTTGTACCTATCTGCCAAAATTGATAATTTGCCAGGAGATGCACAGTTTTTACAGGCCAATTTTGTAGCTTTTTAAAATACTGAAACAGAGTATAGCTAATTTCCATGTCTAGTTGGGCTCGTCTGTTTGAAACATATTAATAAATCGTACCATATTTGGTTTAATATTCAAAGAACATGGCAGATATTTACTTTGTAGGACTTTGAATCTCTGGCATTTAATCAAACAATGGTATTCATCCACTATTTCATTGCACAACTCACATTTTCTCTTCTGTAGTTCTAACTTTGGTGAGACCCATCGCCCCCTTTCAATCATAAAACTATGCGATCCCAATCTAATTTTTGAAAGTGCTGCTCTGAAAGAACTGCTATTAATAATGTTCAAGTAGATTTCATATTTAAATACCGTCTTAATTAACTTATATAGCCCATTGTCGGAAGTATTTTCTACCTGGCTTCTCCAGTCTTGGATGTAGCAGTTCTCAATCTGTTTCCTAAATTCACCCATAAATAGATCTTCGCTGTCTACACTTTGGTTAAACCAAACATATCCAAACCCGTACTTGCATAGCAAACTTTTCACAAGAGATACCCAATTTACTATCATTTTGTCACTCTCCACTTGTTCCCACAATTGCTCGTATGTGCATCTGACAGTTTCACAGACTCCATAATCACTCCTAATCATTCTAAGCCAGTATTTAATAATCCTAATTTGGCGTTCTATTATTAACGGAAAAACACCTAATTCTCCATAAACATAACAGCTTGGGACATTTCTACGTACTTGTAAAACAGATTTTAAAAAGTTAATGTGCAGCTTTTCGATTGGGTTGGCCTCACAAAATGCCCATATTTCGCATCCATACAACAGGACTGGTGCCACTACGTCATTAAATAGTTTAATTTTAAGTTCTGGTGTTAATTCAGGGTTTCTATGAAAAAAGCTTTTTAAGCCAAATAATGCTCTTCTCCCCTGGTCTGCCAAAGCTTTTATTCCGTGTGAAAAGGATTCTGAGCTGGACATAAAAAGGCCTAAGTATTTAAAGTACGATACCACTTCTAATTGTCTCCCGTTAAATGCCCAGTTGTCTTTATTACCAAGTTTTCCTCCTTTCCGAAATACTACGATTTTCGTTTTGTCCATATTAAGAGAGAGTCCCCATCCACAATACTCTTCCAATTTGTCGATACCCCTTCCCTACTTTCACTGAATATAGCCATATCATCAGCAAACATTAATAATAATAATTTGATTGTTCTTTCAATTAACTCCACTCCTACCAAAGCCTCATTTTCGAGGCATTTTTCTAAGTCATTTACATACATTGCAAAAAGAAGAGGAGATGTACACTCCCCCTGTAAAAGACCACAGGCTGGTGTGAGGAAATATTCTTCTTCAACTACCCTCTCAGATCCTCCTCTTTCTACTTCGTAATTCTTTTCAGTCTCTCCAACTACCAATTTAATTTTACTGTACATATTTCGTAGTATGTTAATAACTTTTGAGCTGACCCCTGAGTTTGCAATTTTATACCATAGTTCTGCTCCGTTTATGCCGTCGTACGCCCGCTCGTAATCTATGAACACGCAGTACATTTTTTTCTTTTGGTTTAACAGCATCTCTACAGGCCATGTACGATGAAGATACAGTCTGTGGTACGCCTCCCTTTTCTAAAGCCGAATTGTATCTCATTCAGGGCCCAATTTTTTTCTGCCCACGCTGACAATCTGTTATTTAACACTGATGTAAAGAGCTTACCTAGACAACTCATAATTGTTATTCCCCTATAGTTTTCTGCCTTGTCTCTATCCCCCTTTTTAATGACTGGGACAATTGTTCCCACTGCCCAAGCTTTTGGAAAGTACTCCAGTTTAAGCATATTTTCAAAAAGGCTGGCTATTGTTACTGATACTAACTTCCCCCCATTTGATAAGAATTCATTTATGATCCCATCCCATCCTGGTGATTTATTATTCTTTAATTTGAGGAAACAAGGTAACTGCCAAATGGCTTTTCCAAGACTCCATAATGTAAATTATGCAACAAGCAACTTCTCAGCATACTGTCACAACCACTAGCCCATCATGCATGTGACGTCCAATTCATAAAGTGATGCCCATTATGACAAGGAAATGGACGAAGGGCAGGTGATGGTGAATAAAAGAAAACAACGTCATACTCAGCATTGATTCATCATCAATATGCTTTATTCGTGGCAGCACATGTTTAAAATTGTTTATTCACAGCCTGTTGCAAATGAAAATCGATGACCAATTAAGAACCAAGGATACTCAATGTCCCTGAAAGGAAGACAGAGTAACACTTGCAAAAAACCCCTTTTGTTATAAAAACGTTACTGAAGAAAATAAATAAGGCACCATTAATTACATTGGACTCTTTGTCTGTGGCCATCTATTCCTTAACCCCATGGCAGCTTTTGTTCAGTACAGTAAACATGTAATCTGTGATGCAGAATATTACTTTTGGTGCTCATAATTTGAATTTTGCTTCTAGAAAATTATGGTTTGACAACGGCAATTATTTAACACTAGCTGAGGAATCTCGGCACTGCTAGGATTGGGGAAGGGTTGACTAAAAGTACACTTCAGATTTCTGTTGTGAGT
>JAWQUT010000223.1:433587-475944 GCA_033807755.1 Ellobium chinense
AGCCTCCCCCCCATGTTGCGGTCTAACAATAACTGTAGTTTCCACCAATGAATACTTCTGCGTATACAAATTTTGACGACGTCATCTGCTGGCGAAATTTTGTTTCGTTTCCAGGTTGTGCTTATCAATAGTTGTAGAACGACCGGAATATTCTGTAGAATATATTTTTCTTAATTCATCAGCAGTTTCAAATTGCAAAAATCGAAGGTCACCATGATGACCAATGTATCTTTTTGTATCCTCACGCCAAATTTGAAGCCAATAGCCATGGTAGTTTGTCTGGAAAAGTGACACGTGTTTTCAAGTTGCCAAAGATATAATAGATAATAAAAATGTATCTTACAAAGATACTTCACTGGAAACAAAAGCTTGCTCATCTTGGTTAACAACTTGAAAATCTAGTCAAGCCCAACTAGCCCCATTGCCCAACTAGCCCCATCGCCCAACTAGCCCCATCCTTTCCTATCCTTCAATTTTTAAATAACTTTTACGATAATAAGTGGGGTTATATAAAACTTTGCAGCAGCAAACTTTTTTTATGTGTAAATTGAAAATGAAAAAATGAAAATAGAATCTTTATTGACCTCGCAGGGAAGTTGGTTTACAAGATCTTATAACACAATATTATACATCTCATTCATAATGCAAACACATAGAATAATATATATCATACATGTAAATACATAATTATCTAAGGCATAGCAAGCAACACGATGTAATGAGTATCTCTGTCTTTACAGAGGATGGGATCAGTCTATGAAACAGAAACACACCTGTCATACTTTCGTATACTTGACCACTTCAGCCTCTCAATAAGTGTTTCAGTCTTTACCTAGACTGAGGTCAGTACATTACACAGAAACGCTTGTAAGCATTCCAGCTCTCATTTTGTAACATAATTATAGAGGAAATATTATTATTAAAGATTTACTTTTATCAGCTCCTCACGTTTTGACACTGACTGCCCACAAACATTATGGCACCTCCACGCTGTAATGTTCATGGGCAGCCAGTGTCAAAACGTGACTCTATCCGAGTAGGCAGTGTGTGCGTTTAGCTCCTTAATGCACCATTCTTGAATATTTGGTGTCAATGGGAAGAAAACTCTTTACATTTCCTGAGGGCCCAGATCTGAATCCTTGTGACCTATATCTGTAGGGATATCATTAAAAAAGGAACTACTGGATGACAGCGCCAGTAATTCTTGAAGCACTGAAACAAAACACCAAACAGGAAAGCATGCTCACTGAGCCAGAGATTCCAAATTTCAGATTATATTTCAGTGAAAGTTGATGTCAGAATTCACTAAGTGGAAAGCACATTTGATTTTAAGAATAGGCATAATAAATTTTAAAGATCCTTCTCTCATCTAGTATATTTTTTTTTTAATCACAAGGAATTTACCTCTATAGTCATAGTAACAATTTAAAATGGGAAAGTTCTTCATGAGATCCCCTGTACAAGGGCCATCTTTTAAATCTGTACACTAAACCACTCCTAATTGTGTTAAAAACAGGAAACTTTCAGAGTATTTCAATGTACTCGCTTCAGCTCTGTTTACAAAGTTTCAATGTTCTGAGCTATCAGTAAAAGCCATTACATCACTCTGCAGAGGATAAGGTAAAAAGCTCTACTAAAGATACTTAGCAGCTACTCCTGTACTGTCAGACTACATCCCCTTGAATTTTTATTTCATAGCAAGTGACAAGATAAAGTCAGCGGGCATTTATAATAGAAGAAAGCAGTTGATACAGAATTTTCACTTCTTCTCCAAACAAAAATTGTTTTGGTTTAGTGACTGTGTGAATGGCTGCATTGCTGTCATACAATAGTCAATGGTTCAGGGGTGTACAATATATTTTACTGCCCCGGTTCTGAATAATTCTGGTGTAGATATACAGTGGACACTCCGAGATAAGACCCTCTCGTTTACAACTTCCTCTCAATTATGACCTAAAATCTCCTGATAGATCGGCTTTTCTATAAGAAAGACTTCCAAATAGCTACTTCCTCTGAAATTCGACATGCGACCTATCCTGAACCTTTGATCAGTCTTAGTGCCCCTCTGAATTGTGCCCCGCCTGCATGTTTCGATCATGTGTAGTTGTATTGTTTGCCACATGACATAACACCAGCATGAGCCGCCCAAGTCTCGTTGATTCTGTGCATGATTCATAGGCTAGGCAGGGCAGGCCTACACTACTCTGTCCATCCTGCGTATGAATACGTTGGCAACAACATTACATACGTTAGTCAAATATGATTGGACCCAGGAAATGACGTCACCTGAAGTAAGCCAATAAAATACTGTATACACCATATTGTAGAGCTGGGCGACACCAGCAACTTTTCGGTGTTGCATTCTTCAAGGCACCAACTGAACACCGAGTCATGACATCATGATATTATGTAATTCAGGGTGTTGGAGCCAGCCTGCAACATGACACGATTCACTATTCAGAGACTCCTGACGGACACTGGCAAGGCATATGTCTGAGCCTCTATTTGCATATGTATAAAAGGGGACATTAGTTTGAGAATGATTTTATGAAAATTATTTGCAATGAGTGCCAGTGAGCTAGTGTCGGAAAACAGTGTCGTGTCGTGACTCCAACCTTGGTATCAGAGAGTCAGTTAAAGAGTCTATTTTGCCGGTGTCGATATGTGTCGGAGTCATGCCCACTCCCAGTGAATGGTATTTGGCTTTTTTCCCCGTTGTCTTTCGTGCTCGTGTGGTCATGGAATGCGCATCAGGTCATAATTTTTATCTAGACCTTGGCTACACTCATTAAATCAGTCTTGCAACAATGAGCGACCACAAGAGAAAGGCACTCACATTTTGAGTAGCAAGTCAGTGTTGTAAAGAGGAACAGGGCTGGAGAGATTGCAAAGCATACTGGAAAGACATCAGGTGTGGGCAAAACCGCCTCTGCTAGTATTGATCTGAACCTCTCAGTTAAGACTCCCTCGCTATCAGTTAAGACTCCCTCCCAGTTAAGACCTTTCTCATGAACATTTACAAAGATCTTATCTCAGAGGGTCCACTGTATTAATATACACAAATCCATATGAACAATAAATGAAATGTGTTTGGGAACATTGCCTTGATTATTATTATTACTGCATTACATTATTTTGCATGCTGTGAAACTGTTTCCCCAATGACTGGAAAAAAGTTCATAAGATTATTAACTCATTCACTCTGTAAAGCCGAATTTTCGGTGCGCAAGTGTCACAAATTGTTGTAAAGCCGAATATTCGGCTCTATGAATACATGTACTTGCAAGTCCAATATTAAAATGATGTATCCTTGATTTGAATTTTTTTGTGCCCCAGAAGTAAACAAAAAAATACATCATTTTCCAGCAGAATTTTGCTCTGTTACAGTGTTTGATTTGTCTTCATTCACTGTTTTTTTCATTTGTTACAAGTTCCAAGCAAACACGGTTGAACAAAAAGACTTCTGGCATATCTTCTAGCACCGTGACTCGTTGATTGGGTAGGTCAGAACAGCATTCAGGCCGTCTTTCCATTTCATGAAGACAATGCGCAGGACACAAGTTTCTTCACTTGTACCACTCCATCCGATCTTGTCCTGGAATCTGTGCGCGAGAAGTTGCTTGTCGTTGGGATCATAATGCGAGTAAGGGAGCTCCTCCTGTACTTTACGGCACTATCCATGAGTGATCAGAGCGGTGCGGATCAGTTCCTCAATTTGCGTGCAAGAGCAGTTGAAGTAGGATGTACTGTTCTCTTTGATCGCTGATGACTGATTCGCATATTTCTTGGCAATATGATCTTCTAAAGGGCGTCGTGAGTGCGCTGAGTGCTGTGTTTCGTTGTGTGTCGCGCTGCATTGCCTTGCCTTGAATTGGCTTGCCTTGTTTTGGCTTGGTTTGCCTTGGCTTGGCTTTGCTTGTGTTATTTTTTTTCTACAACAGACTGCATTATTGCATTTAACTCTTTGCTGCCACAAAAAACCAAGTGCAGATAATAATTAAAAGTGTAATAATAATAAGAAATTCATTCATATAGCACCTCATCACACAAAAGCCACAAAAGCCTAAAGGTGCTGTACAATATCAAATAATTTTCAGAACTTATTCAACCATTTAACAACACAGGCCCACGTGCACATACTTAAAAACGAGTTTCACAAATATGGGTGGCAAATTTTCCGTAACAGAACATGTTTGAAGTATGCCTTAATGAAGTATTATATATCAAATAAAAGGGCATTACATTTGGAATCCAGGGACATACCAAGAACTATAAATATGCCTTGGCAAATTCCCTACACAAAAATATAATGCATATATTAGATATGCAGCTGTTTTTTTTTAACAAAAAGACCAAATATTTGCATGTCATACAAAAGCATGATTTACATCGATCAACTGATGGACCAGCAACTGACTCGCGAGACCATAACAGCAATAAAACTAGGTCACAAAGCCAGGGAGCTGTGACCAGCTAGTGCTACCATGTTATTACAGTGAAGCACAAAAAGCCAGAGTAATTGTAAGCCAAAAATCATGGTTCCCACCAACAAACTTTTCAGACCCCAATTTATTTCACTATACTTGTGCTTCACATATTCCATGATATTTGGCAAGCTTGGACAAGAAAAGGTGGCCCCTAAAAATTTGAGTTATCCGTGTTTAAATATAGTTTCCATCTCTCACAAAGTGACATGCATCTTCACTAGCGCTCTTTCCCATTCCTCAATTCCTTTCTTTTCTCTCTGCATTGATAATCATCTATATTTGTCTGTTAAGTATAACATAAAATACATTTCACCGAATTCAATGACAACAAATCATATGACAATATGATTATCAACAAATTATTCTCTCTGCACTGATAATGACCAACAGTCTCTTAGCCAGCAATTCTAGGAACTGTATAATCTACAAAAATTTAAGCTGCTTCCTCAACGTGTGCTGTGGGGCTGGAACCTGCTTGAAAACTTTGTCTCTTTCCTGATACACTCGTTTACTGACTGCATCATTCACACGCAGAAGCAATGTCTGGATATCTTCCCTGAAAATTCAATGTTCATAGACAAGTTAAACATGATAATACATTCATACACAAAAGCGCACATAACACAAAATACCACAACACTGTCACAAACTAAATTAACAACACCATCATTGTTTTCGCCACAGAAAAGCACACTAACCAGCCCCCGGCTCAAATATGTAATATGTTTGGGCAGACAAAATGCTACACATGAGTGCTGTGCTGCCTCTGCATATGTTACACTCTCAATTGCTCCAAAATGTTGTGATTAACTTTGGGCAGCCACCTCACAATCACACTATTTCACTGTAACTTCCTGAATTCTTTATTAACACAACTTCAGGGAAAAGATAATAAATCTGCCTTGGTACACAGTCAAGCATTTTTTTTGACACAGATTCTTCAATGGTAAAATATATCTCCCAAGAGAATTTTAGCATCTAGTGTTTCCAAAGTCTTCTGTTCAAGGAATACCTTCTCTTTTTGTTTCACATAACTAATGTAATCATTTAAGAATACACAGGTTTTAAAGTCTTCACGCAGGCTATCTAGCAATTAAGCTCTCCAAAATAAACATGAGAAATACACAAGAGATCTTGACTTAGGTATGACAGCTCAATTCAATTCAGTTAACCCAGCCCTTCCCACCCCCCATCTCCCTTAAAGGAGGACACACATATCAAAAACAATTTTCCATTTTCCAATATTTTTTCTCTCTGAAAATTATCTATGGTGCCCACCGAGTCAATTTTGTGCACGTAGGTTATATGGTGCGATTAAGAGAGCTAGAGTTACTGGGTTTGGCCCTTGTGTCTAGAATTATTCCCCTTCCCCAATCAGCAGTGGCTTGTGGCAAAAACGATGACATCACTTAAGTTCCAGCACCTATAGACACCTCTATCTGACAATGTATTATTCAGCTTTTAAATAAGGGTCTGGTCATCCAAATTCAAATGTTAAGTTTGATAGTGGTAGCCAGATAAAGTACTTTGCATTTTTATAGCTTCAATATGATTTTGCTTGACATATTTACTGTTTACAGAGGAATTAAAACATTCATACCAACATGCAATCATCCGTCCGCAGAGCACTGGCTAGACATCTTGGCATTGTGGCTAGAAGGTATTTGACCTAAGCTTATGACCGCCATGTGCGCAGTGGGTGTAACAATTCAGACTTTGAATAATGTAACCCTGTGGGTTGTTTGGGACCAGCAGAGGCATTATCTCACTATGACTGATGCTTGAAAGACTGTTTTATTGAAATAATAGGCTATCATATGATTTAATATGGTCTGTAGGATGATGCAACTTTCCTTTAAGCCTGCATTTAGAGAGTATAACAGATTAAAAGGGCTAGAACACTTGTGTGAGGGGCATTTCTTCCCCTGAGACCCTTCAGCTGTTCTGCCTTCCGATGTAGTAAGTGTCCAATCTATCCATAATAACAAAGTCCAATCTATCCATAATAACAAAGTCTTGTCCAAAAGACTAACATAGTGATTGATGCCCATCAAAGGGATTCATTTCATGGTATTGTAGAACTCTATTACACAACAGTCCTTTACCCGAAATCTTGGTTAATCTGATAAAAAAAAAATTCCCATCCAAAGGCACTTTTATTCATAGGAAACTTTTATGATAAACCGGACAACGAATTTGAGGAAACCTTTGATAAGTGATGTGCCAGCAAGAGAAAAACTGACAGAGAGAGAAAAACAAACCACTGTTATTTGTGATTTTTTTCTCCTGATGTTCATTGGTTGTTGGTGCATAGAGATTAAGTTGAGCTTATGATGTATATTCAGTCAATCAAAGGTGGTGACATTGCATTGTGATTGCCAAATATACCTAACACCAAATCAGTCGAGACTGTCAATGCAATCACATAGAATAATTCCATCTGACACTTCCCCTTTACTGCACTGTGAACGAATAACATTTAACTTGTTTAACCTGTTGCAATTTGTTTGGGCCCTTCAATTTCGTGTTTACTAAGTTCTGCTGTATCTTGCAGCAAACCCCAGCTTACAGGCTTCTGTCTTACCATCATCATTGAACTTGCACCACCAACAGCATAACTACCCACTTCACATAACAATGACTTCTTGTGGCACCAGAACTCACCTGTGTCCATACTTATCAAGCACTTTGGTCAGCTCACTGATGTAGAATGTCCCCTGGGATTTGCTGCGATAAGAAACATAGTTCGGAACTGTTGCGTAGCCCAGGAGGAAGTCAGCTTCATTGGGGATCCACTCGGTGATATCAGGTTCAGGATCTGGAGCATCATGCTGGATATCCCCTTCTAGAGGTCCTACACCTTGATGGAAAAAGAAACCCAGAGCAAATTAACCTCATTGACGACTAGCCCATTTGCAGGTGACATGGAGTTATCACACTAACACTACACAACTTCCACCAATAGTCAATAACATAATGCATAAGAGATGGACTGGCTTAGTGAGTGAACAGGACATCATATTATATCATCAGTACTGAGAAGATGATGTCATGGCAAGCTATTAGTCCTTGGGTGGTGCACAGGGTGAAGATGTGTATAGATCTCTTCAGTGAGTTAATAATAATATTCAAGGGACCTGAACAGCCTTTATATCGTCACGCTCATTTCACATTTGCACATGTACTTTTCTGAAGTTTTGAGAGAGTGCTCTCAACCTGTTGCTCAAAGCAAAACAATGAGGACGATGTGGTTAAGCTTGTAAAATTGGGATACAATAACAAGTCAAAGCGCTACACTATTTTAAATCACCAATCGTCAGCAAAGCCGGTCATACTTTTAACGCCAACGCCATGAAATGTTTACTTCTGCTCCCCGAAGTATCGGGTGCCGGGTCGAGAATATGTACGTGTAGTAGAGTCGATCACCAGTGTGATTATAATCATCGTTACAAAAAGGAGCAGAATCAATTGAATGAACATAACTTTGACCGTGTGAACCACCAGTCCAAATAACCTGTTCTATTTTTTAAATGGATGTTTATGCTCATGAGATCACTACTATTGTGGTGTCTGCAGCCAAATTGGTGTTTTAAAGCCAAATTCCTCAAATATGGCGGGTTTTGAGAGAGGATGGCAATGAGAAAAATCGTTAACTTTTTAGCGTTTATTTTAGTTTTTCAGCTTAACTGATATGTTTACACATAATGACGTGTGAGAGCACAATAATTACAAAAGGAGGAGCGGTGTTAGTGTGTAGTTTGGTCGTTTGCATTGCACGATAACGCCGCAAATTTGCGGGTGCTTTGAGTAGTAGTAATATAAACAACTGAAAATATCAAAAATATGACTTGGGTAAATGTGGAATGAGTGTGATGATTATAAAAAAAACTTCCTGACCCATCAATTCACACTTTTCCAAACATGGAAGGAATGCTGAAGGATCAGATGAAAAAAAGGAAAATGAGGGTTTCTATTTATCTCTATTGAATTACAACTGAAGTTAGAAGGATATTACATGATTCATAAATGCTGAGGTCAGCACACCTGGACCCGTATTATTTTCCAATTTATGATGCACACTGAAGGTGGGAGGAAAGATTTCAAAGATTCTGACATTTAACCCTCTCTTTTACAAAAAAAAAGACTGCCACAGCCACAGTTTTGTAAAATTTGTCAAAAACTCTCAAGTTGTATCTCTTTTCATCAATGAATCTTTGTGCATACAGTCAGCTGTCTCAGAGACAAAAATAGCTATGAAAGGATAACCAAGATGGAAAGATGGAGAACACTAGGCTGTGTCTAAGGCATCAAAAGGTGAACCTGGCCTGATCTGACAGATGCCGTCCTTTAAAACAGCAGCAACGGCTACTACAAGGTCTTTCTTTCACCTGTCAACTGAAAATCCATTCAGCCAAAATAGCTTTTGGATGAACACAGTATTGTCAGTAGATAGTACTGTCATTGCTTAAGCTTGTGGACTGAGAAGTCTCATGGAGTGGAATGAAAATGAAAACAGGACTTTCATTTAACATGCAGGGAAACTGTTTCACAATGCCATATAATGTTTTAGATCTCATTCATAATACAGATAACCACAAAACAGTACAATTAGACCTGCAGGAAGTAAATTTATTGTTAAGGAAGTAAGGAAATAAAACACTGTATGCATAGTCTTGAAAAAACTAGAATGTGAATACAGAGACATGCCCAATACACATGTATCCAATACCAGCATACCTGGTTGGTGGGTTTTCCCTCTACAGCTGGCCAGAAAGAACAGTTTGGGTTTCCCAGTTAATGAAGGGCATGCCTGGGCTCTGTAAAGAAATTACAAGAAAAAGTGGTGAAATTATCTGTGGTTATTGGGGATGGAGAGAGAGGAGGAAAGGAGGAGCTGAGAACCAAACTCACAATAAGCCTGGCAAACGGGAATTTATGTTTCATGTATGGTTTAAAAACAGCTGTGAGCCCCAGAGGATCCTACTTCCCTGTAGGAAAACATGGGGTGTGATGAAAGAGTGCATGAGTAAGGGGTCAGTATTTGAAAGGATCTCGCACTAGGTGGGAAGGGACTAATTTGGCCCTGCATAGCAGCAAAAAAAAAAAAAAGATGAAACTGTAAGCTGCAGAAAGTCCAGCATCCCAGTGTNGTAACCTAGCATCATCTTTATTATCTTTGCCAAAAGTGATTTTGAGAAACTGAGTAGTTCAGTTTGAATATAGCTCCATACTTCAACAAAATCATGTAATTTCTGTTTCACAGAAAATAATTATTTTGTGGGTAGATGAATATTGACATAAAGACCGTGAATGTGCAAAAAAGGGATTTTAGCAGAAAAACCAACATAAGCTGCTCTGTCAGAAGGCGATAGTAATACACTTCATGGCGCTTGAATAAAACAGGCTGGGTTGAGCAAGTGTAGGTGTGATTTAGATATCTCAGTATCCAGCTTTCATATTTTCTTGTGAATTATCCCCTTCCCTCCGCCAGTAAGAGGGATGAGCAGCATTACACTAATTAACTTTTCTTCCCAAATGCTGATCAGCCTACCAAATTCCACAGCCAAACACTTTGCACAGACAACTGGGCAAAAGGACAAATTGCCTCAAGACATTTGGCCAAATTTTGCTTTTTTTTTTTTTGGGGGGGGGGGAGAGTGCAGGCAGGGAGGGAAGGATAGAATAAGGTGTGATATTTCAATTTTATTCATCCAAATTTTGAATATGAACAGTTCCTCATTAGAATTGAAAGACATGAAGTACATTATGAGAATATAGGAACGCTCATTGTAATACAGCTATAAAACTGAAAGGCTACACAAATTTAATACTAACAGCACTCACTTGTGCTGACTGCCAACTGGATTACTTCAAAGGTGATGGAAGATGTAACATCTGTAGTAAGTCTATAAGCTTTTAAAAGGCACTGTCAAAGAACTTTTGGATGGTATCTCGTACTAGGCCCTATCTTTTTTCCAAACCTCCATGCACGTAAAATGTGTGATCCTAAGACATTTTACAAGCGCTCACAAATGGAAAACTCATTTTACCTAAACAGCTCTGTGATGCGACTGACGGACACTTTGCGTCCATTCTTTCCAAACACATAGTTGTCTCCTCCATGAGACAAGATGCAGCAGACAAAACAATCATATAGACTATGATCTCTCTGAGACACATTTGTCAGCAGCTGCACCATCTGGAAATCCGTGAGGTTTGTTTCAATTTGAGGGATGAACCCAAGCCTCTGAAAACTGTTTATCAGCGCATCTGCGAAGTGATACAAGTTACAAGAAAGAAATCAATGGCAAATACAGAAGATGCAGCATGTCATAGAGCACTTCAAGTCATAAGTCGACAGTTTTAATTACTGAAATAAAATAGAACACACATCAAACTGATCTATCACTTTTAAATTTAACTGTTACAATACATGCCAAAATTCTTCCAGTTTCATATCACGCAGAAAAAAAAAAAATCTGCTTTTATGCCAACATGGTTTCAGTGAACATTCAAATACTTGCTCTGTTAGTTCACCAAAGTACCCAACAAACCAACTGATATCCACTGTGCATGCTACTGCATAGGGGTGTTCACCTGTCACTTCAAACAATTATATCTCAGGTCAGAATCAGACTGTTATCTCCTAAAATCCTGCTTTTGGGGATCATATTTCACGATATGTGCTGGTAAACATTTTTTTCGAATGCTTCATTTATCCTTTAACTCTCTTGCCACAATTCCTGCAATATATGCTGGTTGCCAAATGGTGTCCTAAGTATGAATTATGCAGATGCAGACCTCACAGAATTAATATTAATGGCTTGTATTCCCAGCAAATCCTGGAAGCAAGCAGAAAATAACCAACACAGGTGCTTAACCTTTTTCACCAAAGCTATTTTAATTCACATTTTGACTAAAGCAAAAACTTTACTTTCACATGACAAACCCAAAAATTTGAAATTCCTGAAATCTTTGCACTTGTTATGGTTTGTTCAATTTGTTAATAACGAAGTTTAAATTCAGTAACTTCAATTCGTATCAAGACCGAGAAATTGTGCCAGATGACATATGTAGTCTGACAAGATTAAATGGGTTTAGAATATTTTGCATGGACAACAGTGTTCCCAAATGTTTAATATTTCAATTTCATAACACTAAATGTTACGAAAATCCTTAATACAGTCGACTCCGCTTAATCGCCCATCCTCGGGATCACGGAAAAAGTGGTCGATTAAGCGGAGCGGCGATTAAGCGGATGAAGTAATTTTGGCCATATTTTTGGTAAGAAGATTAAATTTCTTTGCTGTCATGGTTTGATATCGTGCATTGACACCTTCTAGTCGCCAGACTCAGGACAAACTCGAGTTTGACGGTGTTGTATCGCACAAAATGTTTGATCTCCGCGGTCTCTCTCATTGGCCACCTCGCAATAATCTAGCAGACAATAAGGAGTAGGATGGCATGGTTGGGGTAGACCGTTCATCCACATGACACATTCTCTGATCTAACCGAAATCCACCAGACAGGCGCAATCAAGGCGTGGGGGGAGGAGACTATACCACGGCTTTCGGCGCAGTAGCATATCGGACGGGCGAAGGCGGTGATGCATAGCGTGAGACGAAGGGGGACAAGGGGAGGGGGAGGTGGAGAGGAAAGGCTTATCACACCTATTTTGGGGTGGCAGCTGTCACTCAGTCAACCGGTCTGCCATCCGTTCCGCAGTTAAACCGTCTGTGTACATTGTTTGTTTGTCAACTGTAACCCTTCAACCGCTGATCTTTGAATTCATGGGCGCTGAAGACTGGTCGATTATCCGGAGTGAGAGGCGATTATCCAGTGACTATTATATAGAAAAAATTCGGTTTCCTAGGAAACGAGGCGATTAAGCGGAAAAGGCGATTAAGCGGAGGGCGATTAAGCGGAGTCGACTGTAGTAATAAAGATTGTAAATATGATTATCATAAACTTATTCATTATTTGTTAAATCTTTTTTTCAAAATTAGCCAAAAAATCTCATCTGCAATGCTGGCTTTAAAAATACAGTGGACCCTCAAAGAGAAGGCCTTTGTGAATGTTTGGGAAGAGGTCTTAACCACAGCACCCGTTTTAGGCCCACATTTGCAGTTCCAGTACACGTTTTGGGTCTTTTTACTACCGCCACAAATTAACTTGTTTTGGGCCCACATTTTCAAAACCATATAATCGCTTGGCATTCAGTTGTTATGATCAATTCTTTCAGTAACCCTAGGTTAAAAAATGTACCCATGATTTGGTGTTTCTTGTGGCATGTGTATAAGAAAAATATGAGGGCAAATGTGTAATTTATTTCAGTAGGGCAATACACCTTTCAAATAATAAAAAGGGAGCTCCTCCTATGATTTTTGAAGTCGAGAAAAACACACTTGGACATGAAAAGTACTCACGTGTGTTTTCACACTGTCAATTACATATCTGATTCACACTTTTGATTTAGTCTGCCACAAGTTATTGAAGAGACAACATGAAGAAAATTATCACAAATAGAGGAAAGATCAGCTTACTTATAGAAAATCATAAGATTCTGTCAGCGCAGAGTCACCAAAACAACCACTGAATGGAGATGCGCCAACAAACGTAACTGTCAGGCTCACTGTACCACAGATTTGAATGTAACAGTAATTATCAACTCAAGCTCACTTGTTCACTGTCATCCAGCAATGACTGAATCTGATGTTGCAAAATATGTCACCCAACAATCATGCAAGAGGAAGGCAGAGGAAGATACAAGCCTTAGACCAACAAAGATCATTTGTGAAGAAATCAGAGACACAGAAGACAGCTTGGATTTCACTTTGGTCAGTCATGGTGGAAACAAATACAAAAACTAAGACTTGGCCCAGAATACAGAGACCCTGATAGTGAAATAGGAATCTGGCTAAAGATATGTTCTGGATTACATGCTCTGCCAGCCTTAGAGGTGTGCCAGCCTCAGAGGTTGAGGATTGCTTCACTTTCGTCCTTTACTCAGATATGCCAGAGGATGAAAAGTTGGACAAATTTTGTGATGACCTGCTCAAAAACTACATTTTTTCAAGCTCAGATTTCCCACCCATCATTTGGACATAAACAGCTGAAGAGCAGAGAAGGACGAATAGCGGATGTGAAAGCTTTCACAGACATTTTGGAGACATGTTCACAAATCCTCATCCACACATCTTTGACTGGCTGGGCAAAATCAAGGATGAGCAAACCAAGACGCATTTGAAGATAAAAGCATCTGACAGACCAAAGCTACAAACAGGGAGAAGAAAGAAGGCAGAAATGAAAAGACAAGAACTGACACAGAAATACAAAGATGGGCCAATTTCACTGAAAGACTTCGTCACAGCTATTTGCTGGAAACTGCAGTTGATCATCGCATGATTCAGTGGCAGACTCTGCATATAATGTACAAAGTTTTATCCCGCATTTATAACAGATTTCTATCAAAGAGTTTTATTACAAGAATTTTATCGAAGATATTTATCAGAGACCTTTCTTCTTATTATCACCCTATTTAGAATTTACTCATGCAAGCTTTTATCACAAATTTTTATCCTGCACAAAATCCTACTTCCACCTTCCTATTGGTGTGCAGGGGCAAAAGGCTCTAGCCATATAGACATTTTGGTCTATGTGTATCATGAACACGTCTTGGAATCGCAGTGGCAATTACTACTGTAAATTATAAATATCGAATCTGGATGGTTGGGCCCAAAACAGGTACAACGAAATTCAAAAATCCAAAATATGGGCCCAAAACGGGCTCCGTCCTCATAACTGGGAGAGAATCCTAGCTGAAAGGTTCACACTAATATTAGTGCGGGATGATCACCAAATTTATTCGGCAATTATTGCATTTATATACAGTATAACCTGCAATGTAAGGACACGAGGGAAATCAGCAAAGTTTCCCTACATCACAGATGGTCCTTCATGGCAAGGTGTTTGTGTGATTGGGTCTCCATGTACACTTAGGTCAACATGGTCTCCTATGAATCCCACTGATCGGAGGTCAGTTTCAATGAGAAAATGGTCAGTGAACAGGAAAAGTGTACCTAGAATGGAGGGGATCGCTCATTGGAGGAACTACAGAAGACAGGTTTTACTGTACTGTAAAATAACCCCAATTTACCTATGTTCCTCCTTGCATACGTTAACTTAATTATAGTCTGAATCTGGATTTTGCCCACACGTTATGTTTCTGCAGTCCTCTTTGCAGTTTCTATGGCCCTGCTCCTTTATGTGATCTTGTCTCACTCCTCTAACCTGAGTGCATTTCTCTTGTGGCTACTCATCGTCACAGATCTGTGTTAATCTTTGTAGTCAAGGTCTAGTAAAACTTATGGCCTGTTGCATGTTCGAGGATAGTGTTCAAACGAATGAATGACTACACAAGTACGAAAGACACCCTGGAGAAAAAAAACACAAATACTGTATGGTCTGTGTATCATGTCACTGGCTTATTCTAGGTAATGTCATTTCCCGTGTCCAATCATATTTGAGTAACCGATGTAACACTCCCGCCAGCCTATCCATGCAGAGATGTACAGTATAGGCTTAGCCTAGGCCTACTCAGCCAAATTAACAAGGCTCAGGCGGCTCGCGCTGGTGTTATGTCATGAGGCAGACCGACTGGCGTCAAACTACAAAACTACACACGTTCGAACCATGTGGGTGGGTCGCAGTTCAGAGGGCGGAATGACTGAACAAAGATTCAGAATAGGTCGCATGTCAGATGTCAGAGGAACTCACTATCTGAAGATCTTTCTTATACAAAAAACCAATCCATCATGAGATTTTAGGTCGTAATCGAGAGAATGTCGTGATTGAGAGGGGTCTTATCTCAGAGGGTCCAATGTAGCATTATCTCAACAGAGTTACACTGATACATATTTCGAAAAAAAAACTGTTACCAGCATCCTTGGACGAACCCTCTCTGGGATTGAGCTGTGTGGCTTCCCTGTCTTCTCTGTTATATTCAAATTTGTGGTTGTTAATCACAATACAGAAACCTAAGGAGAAGTAAAAAAACAACAAGCTAGAAAACCTCTCACTGATATCGGGAGGGGGATGTGTTGCTGTCATGCTAAATCCAGTTAAAAGGAAACTATAGGGACCGGCCAAATCTTGGTGGCATAATTGAGTTTTGTGTTATCCATTTACAGCACAATATATGGAGAAAACGATAGTCTTTCATGATAATTATAAGCATCAAGTTTGNACATAAACCTTAGACTTGAAAGTCTTCAGTTTCTGAGTACGACTCACAAACTGCACGGCCATGCTGTGCTGTCAAGCTGCATAGTGTAGGGGATCCCTGTATGTGGTCATCACATTTTACTGAAACAATTTTCAAAATAATCTTTAGGCACCCAACTTTCAACTGAGAGCAACATTTTCATATAACAGAATATAGCAGAGTATCTTGATTTTAAGTACTCTACTAAGTATACCTCCTTATCAAATATGCATTTTACATACACATATTCTACTGTTCAGACAGATCCCAACTGATCATCTTAAAAATAAGTATATTTTCTCTGTGCTTGAAGATTCCACTGCCATGCATTTTGTTAAAAATACTATATACACTAGATAATCACAATGTCTCCTCATTAGAATATTTCCCATGCTCCTTAACAACTGTAATTAAAATAAGTCAACAGAAATAAATGTCCTCTGGCTTAAACAGTAACCATGAACAGTGGTCACTATGTGCAAAGCTCTGTATGCCAACTGCATCTATTTTTCAGATTGGTTGTATGGCTTGAATATTCATTTCCTGACCTCTTGGTTGAGCATCCATCTTGTAATATTCAATTGGAACATATTCGTCAGCTTCCTCAGTGCCTGCAGAGTGGAAATGACAATAGCTTGGGTACATATAATATATATATTTATATGAACACACCAGTGACACACATATGGGTTGTCTGATAATGGCACTATTGTGAGTATGTTGATATATATTACACACACTTCTTCTCCAGGAGTTTCTACATCTCCCTTCCCCCAATTCCATATGTTTTTCACAATTTTTGTATAACTTGTTTCCCTGCTGTTGGCAAATATGATATTTTTATCTTTATTCTTTTTATTTCACGCTTTTCATGAAAATGCATGCTGGCTCTGACAACCCCCATCTCCCACCACCTTCCCCCTACCCCCAAACCTCTATCTCAGCTTACATAATTTATTAGTGACCTTGTTACTTCTGATACTTTGCTGCAGCGAATTCTCTTTTGTGTCAAGATCAGAAGACCTTGGAATCAAAATATTCTTTTCGCCATAAGGGTTCTGACACTTCATGCCCTCCAAGCAAAAAAAAAACAAAAAACAACAGAGCATCTTTGTCCAATAACACTGGTGTGACTGTCATTTCAGCATTTCATGTGCAGAAAGCCAAAATACTTCAGAGTTCCCTCATGAAAAGATTTGTTGTCTCTTTCTCTCCGCAAATGGCTGAGTACTAGGGCAGGATCAGGGCAAAGAAAGCACCCCTTGGGAAATTCTCTGAACAATATTTAGGGATCCTCTCTCCTCCTTAACACTTTCTCCTCACATGGTACATGTCGTCACCCATCTCACAAAGGGGTGTATCATTCTCTTTTTAGTTTATACGATAGGCCCCTTTGTGAGATGGGCTACGATATAGACAAGAAATTCTTAACATTCACATTCTTACAAAACAATATAGAATATATTACTATGTTGCTTCGTGATGCTGACACTGCTTAGCGATATGTGGAGAAATGGACTGTAAATTGCTCACACTGAGCACAGTGACAATGTGTCTCAGCCCCACACCTAACATGAACTCTGTTCTTAACTGTGACCAAAATACACTTGGGAAGTCTAAGGCTTATACCAAATGCACATATGACACTTGTAAACTAAAGTGATAAGGTGCGCACTATGGTGAAGATATTTATTTTATGGCATCAGTGAGTTATAAAGTAGATAAAGTTTTCACACAAGAAGGTGGGGCAACCACTGGATTGATTAGGACTTTAACTAAGCAATAAGGTCTACATAATGAGGAACACACACTGACCTGATAAAATACTGTCCACACCACAACTAGTTAATCGCATGGACACATTTGGAAAGTCTGGATGAGTACTGATGCTGGGGGGACTGCTGTAAGTCTCAAGTCTCTGTCCACTTTCTGATGTGTGCAACAGAGGATCCTCACAGTTATCTGTTGGTGATTGGCTCTCATCCATGGGTTGCTCTGGATAAGAAATAATAAACATCCACAATGTCAGAAATATCACCATGACAGAAATGATGGTATTCTACAAACAGCTTCAGTTCCTTGAGAGATAATACTTTCAGTCTCAAACAAACTCAAAGTACTGTCAACTCCCCTTAACCATGGTTCACATAACTGTGACTTCCACTAAATCACAACATTTTCCATATGACANAGTGGTACAGTGAAAAAGCACTATATGATGTACTTGGACAAGTTAGTACTGCTGGTTGTCTACATGTGCAGCTGTTAAAACAACAAATGGTTTTCTAGGCCTAAGATTGCATGCTACAGAACAGGTGTCTGAGACAAAACCTGAAAGACCATCTATCATTCATTAATTGCAGACTGCAAAACAACACTAATCTCACTATATAGAAGAATAAAAGCAAGAAAAAAATGGAATCTCAATTATTTTAAGTAGAAACACAAAATGACTGATATCTTACTAAATAAATGAACTGGGTGATTCAATTCTGAGTGACTACTACTGATTCGGGATTTGTTTTCACCTGATCATGTCACAAATTATTGTTAGTCCTCCAGATTTTCCTGTACATGATTTTCCCACCCCTCCTTTAGAACACACTCAAAATACTGACAATACAAGGGAACCTACATAAAATACAGTTCTATTACCCTCAAATCCGGCTCGTTAATGTGAGCTTCTTGCTAATGCAGACTGTCTCATCATAAACCAATTTCTTATAAACCTGGTTTGTTTCCACTGAAGTCAACCATTATACACTGCTACTGAGATGAGCCAATACCTGTATAATTATAGTCTATTTGCAATTTCAGTAGCCTGCTGAACATATTTTTTGAAAGTGTTTGCGGGGAGTCCTTGTTTGTTTTTGGTTGCTCTCTCTGACAGCAAGCCCTTTCATCACATGTAAAGATAATCCCGGATCAAGAAGGAAGCCCAGAAAAGGACTGTGCTTGCTTTTACAGGCTTCTAGACACTGGCACAGATAAGCAACAGGATCCAATTGACAGATCGGACCAAAACAAACAAAGGAGCATGCTTCAAAGACATTAATATAGTAGGCAAAGGCAATGGATATTCTCCCCTTATGTGAAAGACCAATGGGCGGGACTGACTGGCATGATGTTGGTTTATCATCTGCTTTGTTTGTTGTGTGAGGAATGAAAGTGATGAACGGTGGTTGACCAAAGGGCAAGCTTATTTAGCCATGATAATAGGTTTTGTATCAACATAATTATGTGCAGTTATGATTCCTGAGGTCATGCCCGATTTCACACTGCATATTCACGCAAAGGAAAACAGGCGTTGTGACAGAGTATGATGGTGATAATTTTCTTACTTGTGGGTAAAAATCACCTGACTGATAAATTTTTTTTTTCAAATTGTCTCCCTTAAGCAGGACGTCATCTCAATTCTATGCATACATTTAAACAGTAAAAATATTGTTCCCCAGCATTGTGTCTCTTACGCGGACTTCTTGCTTGTGCATGTTATGCTTCCACGGCTTCTACTGAAAACTGTGGCTTGTGCTCAAGCCAACCCTGATATAACAATGGATGTTCAAACCAAAAAGCTTATTACCTTTCTCAGTGATATTAAGCTGTGTGAAAGTAGATCCCATCAGAAGTTCCTCACTGACAGGAGATGACTGAAAGCAGGAGGACTCTTGTACTGGTACTATCTAAGAAAAATAATAATAAGTATAGATGTTACAGTTGTCACACAAGATTCATAGAATTACACTAATTCACATTATTGCTGGCTTATCAAACTCAGGGAAAATTGGGGAAAGGGAGAGACAACATATGTCTGACCTCAGCACAGGTTCACTTCAACGAAAATTCACATCAAGTACATTTACTTCTTGTGTAGTCCATTGTATTTTTTTTATTATTTTTCCAGAAAAAAAGAGTCAGACAACTCAAGTGAGTAGCATGTATTGATCTTATTTATTATGTTGATCATTTCAGTACTACCTCCTTGAATATTCCAACAGGAAACAGAAAAGACAGCTGCCACAATCCCTAAAACTTTATAGGACTCCATACTCCAGTTCCATTACACATATACTACACATCTGTATCTCTACAAAATAGTAATCAGGGTTAAAATCCTAAATCTTGTGGCTTTTAAGGTTATACTACAATAACAACAACACTCTTTTTGTTCTCAGTAAATAAATCTGAAGGTGAATTGTTTGAAAACTCTTTCTACACTCCCAGTACATCACTCACAGATTAGCTCCAGAAGGGATATAATGACTGCCCTATCGAGGATCAACGAAATAGTTCGCTCTGTCCACTTCACACCAAACACCTCATTCATGACATGTGATGACCTTGTGTTAAATAAAATGTTAAATAAAATATAAAAAAAGCTTGAAGAATAATCATACCTCTTCAATTTCCAGGTCATTGTAATAGAACTTGCCTTCTGAAAATGAAATTTTACGAAACTGTATGTTAGCAAAATCACATTAGTTAATAAAACTTGCAAGAATAAAATCACATATTAATAAATTTTTAATAAAACTTGTAATCTCGCATACATTTCATCAAACATTTTATAAATATAAAAAGCAAAAGGTCTGAGGAAGCATAATAATATGGATTTCCTATGGTTTTGCATCACCGCTGTGACTGAGATACAAATAGAGATAGTTTGTCTGCTTGATGTCTTTTGAATACTATGCTTGTGTACAAAGGATGTGGGGTACTAATACACAGTGGCCGTCTGATAACATCCCCATCTTTTGGACCAAACCACTGAGGGTAAGTTATCAGAAGTTTTGTGTTATCCAGAATGCCTTAAATAAGAAGTAAAGTAGTTGCTCTTGGGACAACTGAGTGTGTTATGAAGGGATTGTGATAAGCAATGGTTGTATAAACAAAACTCCACTGCATATGGAAATGGCAACATAACTCATATATAGTTTTGACCACTGAACTCACTCTTTGGCAAAGTGAATCCCGTGGCATGGAACAGCTGTTGGGGCTTTTTCTTGTCTCTGTTCAAAAATGTGGCTGAGCTGCAATATTATGACATTCTGCTAAGCCTGCTAGAAGGGTAATGGCACTGCTGCAATATGCCACTTCCTTATTCTACAGAGACACCAAAAACAAATACCATATTGGGCTTCAGCTCACCCTTCACAGTGGATCTGCATCAAGTCATCACATTGTCAATAAACCAAAGCAAACCAAGAGGACATCATGGTAAATGATCGATGTGTCCATGTCAAAATTAATTTTCTGTTCACAAATAACGTTTCTCTCTGAAAATTATAATTAGCTTCTGCAGAACTAATTTCGTGAAAATAGAGCTTTGTACTATTCATGTGCATGTGCTTTATGACCCAAGAAGGCGGGCTCAAGTGACCACGATTTAACTCTGGCCTAAAGACTTTATCACCTTGCCTGAGCAGAACTTGAGTAGGTCCCAGCAGCTCTAGATATTTCTGTTAGACCGTGTTTTCTTCAGACCACACAATCGACTGATTTAGCTCTTAAATTTCAAAATCCCCCTCTCGAAACACACTGAATGCGTGCCAACCTCCTCTTCTATCTTGCACTTCAAAATTTGCACTACTTGAGAGAAACCTAAAATCCTCTAAAACTTTACAAATCTCCCCTCAAATTTATGATGGGTGAAATGTCTCACCCAACTCATTTGTTCTGGAGAAAACACTGGTCAGACAATGTATCCTTAACCTTTGTGGGGCAGGAAGCCATTCTGGTCACTTTAATTACTAATTACAAGTAGGGCAGCTGTTAGTTGTTGAGTTTATACTGCCTAACCACGAGAAGCAAAGGACGACCAAGTCTGGCAGGTATCAAGGAGTTAGCTGGTACCTGGTCCAGAGAGGCAAGGACATGGCATAATCAACTGACACAGCTTCTATAAGAGATAACTTTTCAATTAAAGCTGTGGTCTTTCAGATTAAAAGTTACGTTCAATAGTAAATATCAGGCAGCGCCTACTCCATTTTCAACACCTTAACATGACTGTTTGGCACCTCCGCTGTTTACAACAGAATTCAAAAATTTATACAGACATATGTATATGATATAACCACCTCATCGGACAACACTGATGAGATAAACTGCCTTGAAAACAGCGCCAACTTGGTGAAAGCCAATGACCACCATGGGCACAGCAAGTGGAAATATTTGGAGTCTGCCTGATGTGAATGTGTGTGCTATGTAGGGCATGCAGACTCTGCATGATGCTGACAGATATTTGAAAGACATAATATCTTTAAATAATATCATATCATAATGTTTGATGTGATGTAGGACATTTTTTAACTAAAATATAAAAAATAAGAAAACACTATGAACAATAAAACTGAAAAGAACTCAAGTGAAAAAAGCTAAATAAAAGAAGCTAGTACAGTAATGTAATCTTAATATATCACGCTCACTTTGATTAGCAAACTGCTCGACCTCTGCCAGCAAATCCTTTCTGTGTATGTCTTGGAGAAGTTGTCTCAGCAAAGACAGATCATCAGAAGACACACGCTGATGTTTCAGCATGACTGAGAAAAGATCAATCCCTTCTTCAATGGTGTCTTTCTTTGGTACCTTCCCATACAGGTATCTGACAATGAAATGTAAATATTAAGTTCAGATATATTACATTTTGCTGTCAAATGCAGGCTGAGAGGTTCATAACTGCACAACATTAAAACTAAATGCATAGAAAATCCTACAGTTGTTCCATTTATATTCTGATCTTTCCGAGTTGGTGGATGTGCTTCAGTGCTGTAGCAATGAATGTAAGACCAGGATCCTAAGTGTACTGTGAGCTGTAGGCTGCCAGAAATAATGAATCAGTATAAATACAAAGATGTAAGCTGTTGGATTTACAATGAAACTCCCAGAATAGCAGTGAAGCTGCATGGATGAGATGGGGAAATCATTCTGGTATGGTTACTTGTGAAATCTAGCGCAACACACTGTCACATCCAACACTGACAAAAATTGTGGATTGTGGAATGTCACAGGAAAACTGGATTTACTTCATAACTTATGGATGATGGCACAGCATGCCAGAATACTAATTAACACTGAATGTTTAAACACTCTTTGTGTCTTTTATACACACACACACACACAAAAAACAATTATGAGACAAAAGAAGTGCTGACACTGGAATTAAACGGTTTTCCAGTAAATTCACTCCCATCAGGCTTTCTATACCAGCACCACTGCTAAGATCAAAGGCTTGACTTAAATCAGAATAATTCTCCATTCAGAGAAATCAGCAGTTCATGCATGCTAACTGCAACATCCTCATAATCATAGATTCATGCTATGCTGAAAAATTACTCTAACTTGGGTCCAACAAATCTCTTTTAATTGAATAACATGCACTCATATTATGACAATGAATCTTACTTGGTATAAGGAGCAGATAACCACACCTGGTGCGCTTTCTCTTGAATAAAACAGAAACGTCTGTCCCTTGGACACAACTGGTTAGCAAACATGCAAGATGCCAATTATTCAATAGCCCTACCTTAATTGCATGACTTCTTCACTGCCCAAATCCTCACTCAACTTGAAGAGCAAAGTCCGGAATGGACACACACGACTGTCTCTGATGTAATGACTGTCTTCATCAAAGTCACTGTTTGGTTCTACCATGCAGGCGAGATCAATCCGTCCAATAATCCGGAGCAGTTCTGCTAAATATGATAGATCCCCTGGGCTCAGGAGTGTACTCTTTTCCAATGCATCAAATATTTCAAATCCACTGCAGACATTTGAGAGCAATTTCTTTGGCCGCAAGGTAGGTTCACACAAAAATTTCAAGCTCTTGATATCAGCCTCATGAAGTTCACCATCTATATTAGCCAGCATCTGGCGATACTCCTGGCTGTAATCCATGTTTATTGGAAGTGCAACACAGTTTTAGTCTTTGCAATGTAGTGACCACTCAACTGATGTAAGCATAAAATAACATAACAGATGAAAATGTCACTTCAAATCTAACAAAATTAAACAAATCTCACAGGTAGAATTGCTCCTTCTCTGCATAAATGAAATGGCTGAACTTTCTATGTCACCGGCCTGAATTAAGTTCCTCACACTAAAGGACCTTATAACTTGACCGGCAAAGTGCTAAGATGTGATGCAATCTGAGATGGTCTGAGATAACATCTTTATAATATTGTAATTAATCCCTTAACATGCACTACATATCTGTACATTCTACCCTGTAACTGCAAACGGGCTAATGCGAAGCCCATATCAGTATGTTGGTAAATGATAAACCAGCAAGTGCTGACAGACTGGCATATTACACAAGGAATGGTCGGTAACAAGCCACAATTACATCGCACACTGAGCATAAAGGAAGAAGATATTGAAGCCTACCACTAGCAGTGTTAGGTAAAGATATGATTACACTAAGCCTGTATCTGAGGTAAGTAATCTGTATTATAATTTTTTTTTCTAATATTCAAGAGGTAAGACATTTATTTTTATTGAGAGGCATGTGATACTGAATTTGCTTGATATTATTTGATGCTTGACATCAAGCTCCTTGTACATAAAATGCTGGCTTGGCTTTAAGCTCACTAGACACAGATCTACATCAAGGATTAATTTAGAATCTAACAACCCAATGAATTAGAAATCAAAGCCATCAGAGAAGATGACTGCATGAGCACAGTATGATTAATTTATGAAGGCATTCAGGCTTAAAAGAACCATGCTCAATTAGTAATACTAGTATAAATATTTTGACTGCGTTTAAAGCAGAATTTTATACTTTATTCAATTAGATTTAGCTGTACTTACAATGAAAAATAAAAGTATTAAATGCTTGCAGAGTAAAGGGGGGAGAAGAAAAAGGTTTTACTGAGTGGAATCAAACTCTGTGAACTTGGGTGTAAGCCAACACACTTAATCATTCGGCTACTGAGCTAGTGCTGTAAATGACGACTGACTGAACAATACTATTTCTAAAATCACCAGCCTTAGGTAGGAAAGTATCGTGGAAACTTTCAAGATTGGACTATTATGAAGGGGTGTCAGCCTAAGAAATGTGAACATTGTTAATTATGTAAATCTAGCTTGGAATGGGGCACAAATGATCGACGAATACTTTACATTTAGAATTATCATAGTTATGATTAAGATATGAAATTTATAATATAACATATTATGTAACTGGTTGTAAACGGTCACACTGGAAGCAGTGGTAAACTTAAATACCCATGACCTTACTTGGGATGGTCCTTGACTCTTTTGCACTAGAAATTTAAAATTATGCTTATAAAATGCTTTTCTATGAGAAAGTTCCCTGCTATGTGTTCTCCATGACCCACTGTTAACAAAGGCAAAGGAGCTTGTGACATAAGAGGCTAGTACCAGACAGCAGAGTCTGATGCTATGCAATCACGAATACATCCCATCAGGCCGGTGTTGGGATCAAATTATGTAGATTTAGTGCATTTTCACAATCATTCTAAAGGTAGAGCAACCAAGAAATAGTGGTAGAATGAAATGGGATTTGAATAAACTTCCATGCATTCATTCGATTATGTAATTCTTTGCTTGATTTTGGGGCATTCGTGAATAGCTTGTATATATTATTACATTATGCCACTGGATGGTTCTGAAGCATCTAAAAGTGCTAATAAGACCTCACTCAATTAGCGTTATCAGACTTACATTGATCTAATAGGAGCTGATTAGGGTTTGGGTGGCTATTATTCTTAACTCATTGACTACGGAATTTTTTTCCACATCTGGACGGAATTATTTTAGCCTGTGTATAAAAATGAGTAAGGTGGCGATTTTGTATGGCCAGTATGGAAATAATAGGGGCAAAAAATACCTATTGTTATGTCAAATTAAAGGTAATTACATAAAAAGTTAATATAAAAAGTGAGATTTCATAGGAAACAAAACAATACAGCAAGGGTCACCGGCCGCTGAGACCGACCGGAGGTCAGATCGTGGAAAATTAACGGCTGCTGCCAGCGGCCGCGCGTAGCCAATGAGTTAAGTCAAGTGAAACCTTTCACTAAATGTACACTGCATATATATATCGGAAACGCTTCAAATTATATCAGATAAACGGTCCAAACGTGTTTCTGAGTGAAATTTAGTGAAACAGCGCTTGCCTGATGAAATAAGGACCATTCCTTCACTAGTCTTAGCTTTCATTTACAAAGTAGGTCAGATTTTGGTACAATGTTATAATTTAACCACAAGCAAGTTTAACAAGTTTAACAAGTTTAACAAGCAAATTGAAATCTTCACTCCTAGAGATTGTGGACTGGTTTCTGAACAGTGATTCGATAAATCAAGCGAAGTTTAGTTTAAAAAAGTTTCTGATACCTATTTTTAGCAACGACAGATTTGAGAAACTATCCTAGCAGACTGTAAGTTCATCAGAGGAATATTTTGAAACCCCACTACATACGCATTAATTTAAATTGAAAGACAAAAAGGAAATAGACGAGACGTCTAGTCTGGATCAAGGTCTTTGCCTTTGGAAACTTTTGTTTTAAATCTACTAGTCTAGTCTAAATCTTCTTATGGTGGAAAACTTTATTAATTTTTCTTCTTTGTCGTGAACAAATCACTGAAATAAACAAGCCAAACACAGAAGCTCTCTGTCTGTCACAAAAACATAAGTTTTCACATGATGACACCCTGAGATAAAAATAGGCCTAGACATGGATTTCAAAATGAGTGTTGGAAACCAGTGCCATTCGGAAACTGATCCCCAGGCCAGAGGACAGAGATCTAGACTAGGACAGGTAGGCTACACCACCTAGACTAGAATCTGACAGATAGCCTAGCGATAGATTTGATTGAATGGAAGGATTTGACTGAACAAAATGAAATCCATTGACAACCCTGAGTGAGGTGCCGCAGAATCTAGAGATGCTGTCTAGACTGATCGAGAGGTCTAGGCTACATAAGGATTTTGACGAATATCTAGTCTAGTCTAGTTAAAGAGAGACAAGGCCTATGACTTCCAGACTTGTCTGATCTTATTTCTTAATCTCTAGACTAATAATGATAAATATCTACTGTGTGGATATCAGTTTCAGCTTCCTAGTTCCTTGTTTTGACGACCTGAAACACAACTTCACAATGTTCTTGTCTAGTCCGACACTTGTAGAATTTAGCTAGATCTAGACTAGATCCAGGTCTAATTACGATCCAGATATTATATAATAATGGCTACGTCTAGCAGTTCTGAGGCTTCCGTTAGGGGTAATTTGGTGTTTCCTTGTGGGCAGCCTAAAAAAAGATCTCCTGTTCCTATTTAAGATGCGGGAAACTCCGTAACTGTGAAATTCCACTACCACAATCGCTCTAGCCTACTTGCTGTTGGTACGTGGAGGGAAATACCCGAAGTTGATTGGTTGACTTCACCCTCACCGCTTCAGCTGACATGTAACCGGGTGGAAAGGAAATAGAGTATAGTATTCGTTCTCTCTCAATAAGGGGGGAGGGGGTGAGCTTCTTAGTCTGATAATTTTTCAGATGTTACATATTATTTTAAGGAAGTGTGTTACCAGGGATTTTACCAAATTACTGTGAATGATCAGTTTTGAGAAGAAGGGCCGCTAGAAAATTTCTGTCCCTGCCGGGGATCGAACCAGGGTCTCTCAGCTTGCAAGTTGGAGCGTGTTACCACTACACTACAGGGACGCTAACTTCACAGCAATTTAATCCTTAAATACCTACTGCCTGAATCGGTCCCTACTTCCACGTGCGAACATAGTGTTCACCCGCGACCCGAACACACTTTCCGACTGCTCACAGAGACACAGTGAAATTTAATCGATTTTCTCTTACTTAACGAGTCCGTCTGCTGGCTCCAACCAGTAGTTACCAAGCCTCCGATAAAAATAAAAAAAACTGCTTACGATTAGTCTATCCTTTGACTCTCTACATTAACATTTGCATTTGGCAGTCTCAGAATGAGAAACCGCCAACACGGTTTAAAATTCTGTGGACAAGTAGCTAAACCAAACAGAAAGTAGCCAACAAAACAGCCAATATCATTGTGGCAAGCTTTAGAGAGGTAGTATGCCACCTGAATAGACCAACCTTCTTATCTGGATCTATATAGGTGGTATATCACTTGAATCCCTTTCCTGGATCTAGATGATATATATTTATGTTTATTTCATATCTCCTTTTTGGGTAAATGTGAATTTCAATGTGTTAATGAAACACCTTTTCTCATGTGTAATGCAAGGACGGACGTATACCGGTACCACCTGATCTATTCCCTATAGCAATAATGTCAAAAGTGGGTGTTCTCATGCTCACCTACTTTCCAGAATCATCATTTTATTTCATAATACAGGGGAATCAGTCCAAAGTGAATTCACTGACGTTGAAAACTCTGATCAAAGGGATTAGCCTACTGAATACAACGCATCCTTGTTCAGCACTATTCACACTTGATACAAAAGCATATGAAGTGTGGCCAAAACAAAGCATGGGGATTAAGCCGCCGACAGAAAGAGCGCAAGATGTTTGTATCTCTAAACAGGGCATTGTTATCCCGCAGCCAATCGGGACAAGATTTTCATCTGAAATTCTTATTTACCATATTTATTTTTTTTTACTAGCAGGAAAGTAAACAATGTCTGGACCGTGTTTATTTATTTTTTTTTATTGCAATTAACTGACGATAAAGATGGGCTTGAATGCATATAAAAACTGATCTGTATTTGGTATAGGCCTACACTTTCTAATCAGTACAGCACTGTTATAGTACGGTTTTGCGTATTGTATACTGTTCGCTGTTTCCATATGGAGCCATCCAATTTGAAAAATACAAGAGTGATGACAACTAGTCTTCCTGGCTGCGACCGACCAGGAAATTTTATAAGCCACATAGGCCAGTCGCCGGGGGTTATCATGGCAGAAGACGATCAAAGGGATTACATTACTGAACACGGCTTAAACTTCTTAACCCCTTCGTGNAGTAAATTCACTACTCTAAAACTACTTTCTATAATTTGGTATTCTCTACTTTACCACTACTTTTTAAAAAGTACTCACTACTTTTTTCACTAATTTTATCAGCTTGTATAATATTAATATGATTGGGAAAAAAACATGAATGATTCATACATTTATTTAAAACGATGTCAATGTTTTACAGAATAACATGTATTCATTAAAGAGATAGAAAGGGAAAAATGAATAATTAACATTAACAGAATTTATATTTCAGAACGACCCAGAAAAGGCCTTGCTGACGGGGCGACTGAAAGGCGGTTGACCAGTCGTGCTCAAAAAAAAAAATAAAATGAAACACGGCGGGATAAAAAAAAATGACGAAAAAAGTAGCGTGAGTACTCACTACTTTTTTTTCACGTTCACTACCGCTACTACTACTTTTTTAGCGCTGGTATTCGGTACGCTGAAAACTACCAATTTTTGTCAAAAAGTACTCACTACTTTTTCGCTACATATTCGCTACACAACCCTGATAGTAGGCCTATTCGTTCTCTCTCAATANTTTAAGGGGGAGGAAGGTGAGCTTAGTCTGATAATTTTTTTTCAGATGTTGCATATTATTTTAAGGAAGTGTGTCACCAGGGATTTTACCAAATTACTGTGAATGATCAGTTTTGAGAAGAAGGGCCCCTAGAAAATTTCTGTCCCCGCCGGGGATCGAACCAGGGTCTCTCAGCTTGCAAGTTGGAGCGTGTTACCACTACACTACAGGGACGCTAACTACACAGCAATTTAATCCTTAAATACCTACTGCCTGAATGATACTGAATCGGTCCCTACTTCCTCGTGTGAACCTAGTGTTCACCCGTGACCCGAACACAGACAGACACAGTGAAATTTAATCTTTTTCTCTTACTTAAAGTAGGACACGCACATCAAAAATAATTTTCCGTTTTTCAATACTTTTTCTCTCTGAAAATTATCTATGGTGCCCACCGAGTCAATTTTGCGAAGAAAGAGCATCGTTCTATTACCCTGCGCGTATGTAATATGACGCAACAACGAGAGCTAGAGTTACCGGGTTTGGCCCTCGCGTCTAGAATTATTCCACCTTCCCCGATCAGCAGAAGCCTGTGGCAAAAACGCTGACGTCACTTATGTTCCAACAGGTACAGACGCCTCTACCTGACAATGTATTATTCAGCTTTTAATTAAGGTTCTGGTATTCCAAATTGAAACGTAAAGTTTGATAGTGTAAACCAGGAAAAGTATTCTGCATTTTTATTGCCTCAGCATGATTTTATTTGGCATATCTACTGTTCACAGAGGAATTAAAATATTCATACCAACATGCCATCTCCCGTCCGCAGAGCACTGGCTAGACAGCTTGGCCATGTGGCGAGAACGTATTTGACGTAAGCTTATGGCCGCCACGCGCGCAGTGGTTGTAACAATTCGGACTTTGGATAATGTAACCCTGTGGGTTGTCTGGGGCCAGCAGAGGTGTTATATCATTATGACAGACACTTGAAAGACTGTTTTATTGGAATAGTAGGGTATCTTTTGATTTAATACGGTCTGTAGGACGGTTCAGTCTTCCTTTAACGAGTCCGTCTGCTGGCTCCAACCAGTAGTTACCAAGCCTCCGATAAATATAAAAAAAACTGCTTACGATTAGTCTATCCTTTGACTCTCTACATTAACATTTGCATTTGGCAGTCTCAGAATGAGAAACCGCCAACACAGTTTAAAATTCTGTGGAAAAGCAGCTAAACCAAACAGAAAGTAGCCAACAAAACAGCCATCATCATTGTGGCAAGCTTTTGTAAGAGAGGTAGTATGCCACCTGAATAGACCAACCTTCTTATCTGGATCTATATAGGTGGTATATCACTTGAATCACTTTCCTGGATCTAGATGATATATATTTATGTTTATTTCCTATCTCCTTCTTGGGTAAATGTGAATTTCAATGTATTAATGAAATACCTTTTCTCATTTGTAATGCATGGACTGATGTATAGCCTACCGGTACCACCTGATCTATTTCTTATAGCAATAATGTCAAAAGTGGGTGTTCTCATGCTCACCTACTTTCAGAATCGTCAGTTTATTTCATAATACAGGGGAATCAGTCCAAAGTGAATTCACTGACGTTGAAAACTCTGATCGAAGGGATTAGCCTACTGAATACAACGCATCCTTGTTCAGCACTNCCGATGAACACGGATAAAAAAAATGATCCCATTTGATACTCAGTTCCTATGATGTCGCTCCTGGTGTTTGTAAAAAGATTTATGATAACTATAATACCCACGTATATCCAATACACAAGCAGTTTGTAGAAAAAAATTCTTTTAAGTAAAATCCTGATTCCTGTAGGCCCATTCCATTCCGAACATGGTTTGGCTCATTTTTCGCGCGTTTGCACGCAATTTGGCTTCGGCTCGCAAAAAAGTCTGACAACCTTGCTCAGTGCGTCTAACATAATAGGTCTAGACTAGATCTTAGTCTAGAGTTAGACCCTAGATAAATTGAGACCGTGTGTTTTGGTAAGCTGAACTCAGTGGACCTCCTAATAAACGTGAATGTTGTTTTGAAAGCAGCCAATGTTGCCTGCAAGCTCTCTTTTAGAATCTCATGAAGAAAAATAAAATAGTCTAGACAAGCTCAGCCAGACACGAACATGAAATACGCTTTTCCGGCAATCTCTAACGACAGCACCGATGATACAGTTCATTTAATAATAATAATAATAATAATAAAGAATATTTATATAGCGCCCACTCCCCATAAATGAGCTCTAGGCGCTTGACAAAGTTGAAGATCTCACTTTCTATCTTTCACACATTCTCTCCAAAAAATTCAGATACACAATCATTTGTACTAACTCAAGCTCACATTATCATTCAACAGAGGCAGAGCTGGAAGTTATGGCTAGGAATTACAGCAATATTTTTGAAATAAATAGGTTTAGGGTTTTCTTTTGAAGCTTTCAATGGTATTTGTTGATCTTAATTCATTTGGTAGAGCGTTCCAAACTGATTGTCCTGATGAGGTAAATGCTCGCTCTCCATATTTCTTAAGATGTGACCTCGATACTGAAATGAGGTTAGTACTACTTGATCTCAGACATCTTGATGGTGTATATGGAACCAGGAGTTCACTCATGTAGGTTGGAAATTCAGCAGTAAGCTTATATAGACTCTGATAGCATAGGACGGCCAATTTATACTCTATTCTTGCTTTTATAGGTAACCAGTGAAGCTTGTGGAGCAGTGGTGTTACATGCTCTTGTTTTGACTTTTTAAGTACCATTCTTAGTCGTAGATAAGTCATGGAATCGGTGCTGTCGTTAGAGAAGGCCGATTTTCCTAACGATGGAAGTAAAGCTGATCATTAAATCTATTCCTTCAACGACATCGCCACAATATATTTACCCACATAAAAGACGTGTCAGTTTTATCTACAGTGAGTAAATATAAAGTGAATACAATTAATACAGTGCTGTTATGGTTGAGTTAGTTGTTTTTGTCTCTGTTGTGGTTGTTGTCACGATATTTTACTGATGTTATCATGCGCTCTTGGTATAGATGGTGCAGCAAATATTAGCCGTATAATACCTCGTTTGTCTTCCGCACCAACGAAAATGTAAGATGACCAAAAGGCAACAGTGCGATGATTTGCGTGGCCAATGTGCAGATTTGCCTACCTGGTTTCGACCCCTGCGCTACGCCCCTGTTCTGAGGCCATGTTAAATACAAGATTGTTTGTTGTGGCTGCCTAATAAAATTTCCCAAGTTAATATAAGTCTTTACGTAGTGAGGTCATTATAAATGACGTCTCGTCTAAGCGCACCCATATTATCAGAATGATGCAGATCTTAGCATGACAAGTGAGCTGAACATGAAAGTCAAAACAGATCTATGTAGGGGAGAGTCCACAAATATGGACCATATTTTACAGGACAGCCATTCCTCGGGAACATGAAGCAGCAGCAACATAAAACTTGGCATGCTTTGCTTTTTGGACCATACTGGGGAGAGATCTAATGTTACACAATCTAACATTTTTTTTTTCCACACAATGGTCCGTATTGCAGGACCTGTTTACAAAATAATATGGACCACCATGTCTTCGAATATGGACTACTTATGAGACTTAAGTAATACATGAAAAAAAGAAAGTACATAAGCTGAAATGACTGCAGACAAAGTTTATATTTCAGAAGTAAACAACAAGTAAATCAGAAAGCATACATAGTTCATTCACAGTAATTTTACACACCCTGCGTAACTGGGAATAATAAACTAAAAAAGGAAGATATAATGATGTCAAATGANTTTAGATCTATAGAGCTTTTCTGTTAGCTTATTTTATCAAAAATTTTATTGAAATTGAAAAGTGTCAGTGGTAAGAAGGCAGAAAGTCAAGATGTTTCTAGACAATTTAATGTGAGGTCAATTTCGCAGTTAGCTAATAATGTCAAATAAGAGTTGACATGAGAACCTAGTTTCTGTTCCTAAGACCTGTGGAATGGGCTGTTTATCACAGAGTGCCAGCATTAAAAACTGTACAATATCAAGACATGGCCTTTTAATGTCTTAATCCGGGGAAAGAAAAGCATTTCTCAATCTGTTATCATTCATTTATTGGACTGTTTTTTAATGATAAGAAGTGAAAGGTGTGCTTTATGTTTGTTTACTAGTCACATGTGGTGTTCGTGATAATTCCATCATTGGTCCAGAAATTCCCTCATTAATGACACTCCCAGAGGTAGGCATCTCTGAAGTGGGCTTTTCAAGCATTGTTTTACAACACTATGTCTAAGAAGTCCATCCATCCCTAATCCTTGGTTCTGAATTTGATTCTGTCTTTCCAATTGCAGCATTCAAGAAAGGAGTAAAGATGTCTGATGCAGAAGGGTAAGTCATCAGTTTATTTATTATTTGTTACTGTTAGTCCTTATGGAACTGGTTGCTCAGTTTACTCTGTGGGTCGATGAGGGGTTTAAATTGCCTCAGAGAGACATACCACAGACTCGGCTGGTTTGACAAGTGAGGCATGGCGTATTCAAAGTCTGTGATCAGACGCTTTTGCCTCGATGGAAGCTTCATGTTTCGAGAGATGTATGGTAGATCTGTATGATGTATCTTTTGTATAGTCTTAGCATTACATGAAGTTAACTTTACAAAGATTGTTCTTGATTTGTTTTCATTAGCCCCATTTCCCACTTGACCTGACATTGCTATCAAACAACACATTTAATGTGATGTGATGACACAATAGCAAAGAAAGACCATGTCACCCATGCCACTCCCATTCCTTGTCTGTTGTGTGTGAGTTCAGCATGCAACTTGTCTCAAGCCCTCTGAAAACTGTGATGTCTTTTCACCTCCGCTCCACAGTGAAGCCCCGGCCCCCGCACCAGTGGCGGCCGCAGATGTAGGCTCAATGGATATCTACCAAGCACTGCAAGAAGTGCTCAAGACAGCCCTTATCCATGATGGACTCTGCCGGGGGGTGAAAGAGGCTACCAAGGCTCTTGACAAGTAAGTCTTTTCTCAGTCTCAGGTGATCAAGATATTAGCTTAGCATAGGATGCCACTCTTCAGAGTATTCTCTGAAATAACTGAATATTCAGTGACTTCCGAGATTGCTGATCATTTGACATTAGTCTGTACGTCTTGCACAGGAAAATCAAAATTATAAAGAAATATGAAATATGAATTCTCTCTTTTCTCTTATTTTTTCTTCTTCACTGGAAACTCGCATCCTGTATTTATAGCGGCTATTTATATAGATATTATTCACTTATTTCAGGATCAGGGGATAGAGTACTAGAAAGACAACTGCAGAGTGATGAAGGAAAAAGGGTGTAATTTAAATTCAAACCTCGACATATGCACTTAGCGTTTCATTAACTGCTTGGAATCAGAAAATGTTGTTCACATGGACTTGAGCTAGACTTGATAGTATTTTAGACAATCTGATGTGGATCTGAAGTGTAGCTAAGTTGAGTGCTTGAGCTGAACTTTAATATTCTACCTAAATTTCAGTTCAGATCACATCTATCTCGAAAATCACAACCAAATGCTGATTTTAGAAAACCAAGGGCAACTGGTCTGACCTGAAAACTACTCAGTTTACATAGAACAGAGCTGAACTTGATCTTGGCGTCACGCTGTGCCGCCCCCTCCCCCCACCACCACCACACTGAACTTGCTCTGAACTTATTTTTTTTTGTTGTTAATTTGCCGACCCTGCTCATCATCTCTCCAGAAATCTATACAACTGGATTAGTGGTGGAGATTATCTAGAAGACGGAAGAGAAACAAATAAAAATATAGTAATGAGTCTTGATTAAAACCTTGTGGATAGCAGCCAACCTGTCTGGATGAGTTACTAATAATGTCATGGTTTCCAGAATTCAGTGGCCTGAAATAAGTGAAATTTTTTTTTGGCAGTAGTTGAGAACCTTGGAGTAATGTTTCCTTCAGTGAGATATGGGTCTCTCTTTCTCTAGGTGAAGGCTAAAGTGTTCAAACATGGTTCTTCACTCTTGACTGGTTGGCTGCAAAGTGGTGATAATTTACTTTTTCTTTACTTGTATGCTGGTGTCTCAAGAGTATATGTGTTTTTTTTTCAGACGCCAGGCCCATCTCTGTGTGTTGGCCAATAGTGTGGACGAACCACTGTATGTTAAGCTTATTGAGGCATTGTGTGCTGAACACGGCATTAATCTCCTTAAGGTAGGGTCTCATTTATTCCCATTTTATCAGCAGAAAAAACAGTCACATCTGTTGAACATTTAAATTTTTTATTATCTCAGTAGGTGGTCTAAACTTATTTTTGTATTCACTGAAAATTGTCTGCTATTAGTTTAAATGTAAAGAGCTCACTGCCCTGTGAAAAATGATACCAAGTTTATCTCTCTAGCTTGATTTTTAAAGAAGTTACTGAATTTTAAGGTTTGTGAAATTTCACATTCTTTCGCTACTTTTCACGTAAGTCACGGAATACTAACTTCGGACATCCATATTTTCGTTAAATATCATCTCTAGTCCTTGAAAACTCTTCAGCCTACAGTCAGTGACATAGATAACAAACTAAATTTTTTTCAGGGGTTTAGGGGAATTCAAAAGTGACAGTTTACTGTGATAAAGTTGGCATGATGCCCAATTTTGACAGCGGCAGGATTATCCCTGACAGAATCGCTGACTTTCGCCTCACTGGTACTGCGTTCGTCCATTGAGCGTCATGCGCAGAAGGCAAAATCAAACGGAGGGTGTATGTTTGTCAACAGCTGGCGCGTCGCAGAAATACGTGTCCCTGACTTGATTTTGTTTTTTTTTAAGAGGAGACATGCTAAGGTTTATTTTGGTATAAAATGGTCCCGATCTTCAAGTTTTTTCCCGACTTTCTCACCCCTCAAAGTTTTCAACCCGCATTTTCCACATGAAATACAGCTTATATGCTTATAAAAATTTAATCTGAAGAAACCTTGTTATTTTAGCTTTCATTTGATGATAGTTTCATTCACATAGGCTGCGTTTCCACGAAGAGTCGAAGTTATAAGTGTTAGGGGGGTAGATTTGCCTGGGGCGCAAACGATGAGAAAACGTTCTCCATACACCTCTTTCAATCAACAAAACACGCACAAAAACTCAATCAAAACCATAAACATAGTACATATTTAAAAAGAAGAAGAATTGTACTTTTAATCTGATGTAAAAATCATAGTGATCCAGTCAGTTACGACTGAGATATAGTAGGGTGAAATTACCCAAAAATTACGCGAAAGTCAGCAGTTTCGCCAGGTTAGCGACACAGTTTAGACTACCTAATCTCAGTGAGGAAGGATAATTAATTAGGATTGGCACAGATCTAGAAAAGTCATGGAAAAATTGCCTTTAAATAATGTTTCCAAGTCTGGAAAACATAGGAATCAAATTGATGGTTCATAAATTTTTCAGAAACCACTCCGTGCCAGTCCACCAGAGAGAAAACTTGTTGATCAGCAGCAGCAAAACACATTTGCATATGATGGTTTTGATCATATTATTATCATGGAAAAATGTCAGACTACATGGAAGTGTTATCAAAATGTCATGAAAATTTTAAAAATACAGTATAATATTATAAGGTCTGAGCTGCTTACTTTCTTTCACAAGTATAGCTTTACGGTATTCTGTTTTGTTTGACTTGTCTACATATCCCAACTTATCACTGCTGTTTTAGTTTACTGTCATACAGAATGCATGACAAGCCACTGTTTACATGTCAGTATGATTTGACTGGTCAAATGGGGAGTTTGTATTAATATGGGCTGCTCATTGCATTGTATCAAGTGACAAAAAGATACAGTAGAACCTCAGTATAATGTAAAGCTTGGTGCTTGCAATTTATATTTAGTAATGAGGTGTGTGTAATTTAAGGTTTACCACTTTTAGCCAGTAAGTGCACAAAATGAAACTAGTTTGAGGATTATTTGTATGCTGAAAGACAGTAACAGATTTGGAAAATACCCATTTAAGATGCCTTAGTGTCTGCCCAGAAATCTTGCATCTACGTGCTACATAGATATGGGCAACCGCTGTCATATGCACCTAATCTGCGATCATTATAATAGATATCATTATCTGAATTACATTACAAGATGAGTCCACTTTCTGACAATTTGCACATGCATATGCACCAGTCATCTGCTAGCTATTTTCACTTACAACATCATGCAGCGTCAGTACACAGGGTGAAAATCAGGATGTTGCAGTTTTTTTTTTCCTCAGAAGTGGTTCAGGCAGAAGGGAAATGTACACGGTTTAAAGTCCCTTTCAGACTGACTTGCCAATACTAACACTGACATCAGGCAGAAGCCCAGTAATATCCAGCAATAAATTTTGTTGACAGTTCTGGGTTTTTTTTTGGTCAGATTTTGTTCACATGTAGTTTGAATGTCGCTTTACGATTATCATTGTTAACTGCTGTTGGGGATACTGCCAGTTTCCTTTTTTTTTTCTTAATAAACATGGCTTTGAATGTTGAGTGTATTACATGTAGAATTATGTCTTCATGGTTTGGTTTTTTTTTTGTGTGTGTGTGTGACCTTTGCGCTTCATCCATTTTGTTGCCTTTTCTTTTATGATTATGAAGTCATATTTGATATTTTTTTATTGCAGGTAGATGACGCTAAGAAACTAGGCGAGTGGGCCGGTCTCTGCAAATTAGACAAAGAGGGCAAGGCAAGAAAAGTCAATGCCTGTGGAGTAGTTGTTGTTAAGGTAAAAATTTGACACATTTTGGTAATCAGATTTCACATGGCTTATGTCTTTGCGTTGAAACAGTCCATTTAACTTAATTTAAGGGAACTCTGTTATTCAGATCTCTGTGTTTGGGTACACATAACACAACATGAATTTTTTTTTTGCCTTGCCATTTTCCAGCCAGCTTGAGTTTTTCTTTGAAACTTCAAGGTATTTCTTGAAGATCTGAAGGACTTTTATGTATTCATGTACTTACTGTTACATTTGATCCATAAATGTGCTCACACAAAAACGTGAGAATTTATTAGTCATCTTACCATGATAGGGGTAGAAATGATGCATACCATTAATTAAGAGATAAATTTAATGCTTGCCCACCTTGTGCCTAATTACTACAAAATAACCCACAAGCATTTAACAGGGATGCCAATTTTCCACCTGAAAGCAGGCATTTTCAGCCATTTGAAAGTTTCAGGCTCGTGCAGGCATCACTGGCCAATGGGTGCTTTGGTGAGCCAGTAACTCCTGTTGCCTTACTAGGTTTTTGGGGTCATTATTGAAATGGATAGAAAATATTAGGAAACACCAGTCATATATGAGTGATAAGAGCCAGAAATAGATCCACTTGTGCTTGCTTTGTGTTTGTGTTTATTGGCAACTATTCTTAAACTTACAGTAGAGGCCTTGAAGTAATAACGGTTGAACTGAACTACAGTTAAACTAATTCAGTCTCAGATTATAAAATTCAGTTTTATCAGAATTTGACGGTAATCGAAGATGAGATTTGTTCTTTTCTTTGTGCATAGTAAAACTAAAAATATTCCCTTAATTCAAGTTTGATCACTGGTTTTCTTTAATTCAAACAAACCAGTAAAGACAGAAGCAAGCTGTTCTGATACGACAGTCAGTTGACAGTCTTCAGTTTCTGAATATGACTCAAACCACACATCCACACTGCCCCCCGTACTGTCAGTATTGATGTATAAGGTCATATTTCACAAATGATAATGGCCAGAATATTTGACCATTGCTAATGGCGATACCAGAATTCTTGTACGAGTTGCAAACCTTAGGGAAGTAACAATTTTATGAGGAATTAGGTCATTTCTTCTTAATAGCACTAACAACAACTCCCATTCTTCAAACGGATTTGTATACCAGAACAGCAAATTTCAGGGAGGACGGGGCACAGGCCTACTGAAACAAACAACAAAGCCTCGTGTGGCCTTTGACACATAAATTATGACCATATGCAACTATTATTTCAGTGGTTACATGAAGCTTTGCAAAAAAGAATTGGTCAGTGAAAATATTATGCCTTCCTAAATAGAAAACTAAGACAGCAATGCAACTCATCATTAGCTCAGATGTCTGCAGTTGAGGTTTAATGGATGTAGGTGGCTTTGTAATAAAATGCATAGGCGTTGCACAAACTTGGCCTCTTATTGTTGTTACAGTAGTATGGTCATTTTTTTCTCTTGACTTAATTTTTGTGGAACATAATCCTATACTTCAATATTGATGACATGCTTCTTGGTCTAATAACATTAAAGTGGCAGCCGGATTAATTCTTTCCCATTACTTCCTCCTAGGACTATGGGATGGAGACCCCAGCTCTGGATGTAGTGAAAGACTACTTCAAGTCCAAGTAAAGAGAGACAAGAGGGGGCCATAGGTGTGTTGTGCTGCGTGAAATAAAGACGTGAATGCATGCAAGGATCAGATTAATGTTCATGAAACAAACAGTGTTCATGGAATAAACAACAGAAGATTTTGATGAGACTTTTTTTTTTTCTTTTATTTGTGATGGATTGTTTTGTCATCCTTGTGAAAGAGAAAGGATATATTATTGCACACAGCCTGAATCACTTCATAACTGAATGCACTTTTACAGCTGAAATGTGACCATGAAGCTCTGGGTTAAACTATCAGTTACTATCATTGACCTCAGCATTTACAGTGCAATATGAAGAGGACCACTGCATATAAAAATCTGTTCAGCTGACTGAACATTTTCTATTTGTGCAGAGTCTTAAATGATGATGTTTGTATCACCCCATGAGCAAAATCTACATCTATCAAAAACAAAATGTACATCTGTGTATGATGACGCGAAATATGCATTCTGAAACCTCTTGCAGACTGATTTTTCCATTATGGTATGTTATGGTGTAGGTCAGACTGGTTGGAAACCATGCCAAAGTAAAGTGAGGTTGTGAATGGAAGTACATGTAGACTCAAATTTTGATTGTGTAAACTCGTTAGACAAAACTGAAGCTTTTTAAAAAAAATAAAGCTACAGTATTTCATGGCTTTTGCAAACCTTGAAGTAATGTGGTAATTGGGTTGAATCAGTCCTATTGTGAAACACCAAGAAGTCAGTTAAGCCCAGACTGCTTTATCCAAACCAACTCTTCTGTCCAAAAGATTTTCCAAGGTCTCGCATTAAGTCCTATCAAGTCATTGGAAACTATGAAAATAAAATCTCTCAAATTCTTTCATGGGGAGACCCAGCCCATTTTTCACACCCCTGAGGTTGTAATGCAGAAATCTAGGTGCACAACTTCCCACCATAAGAGTATTGGAATCTCAATGCAGAATTGCCACACCAGAGTGCTGAATGGTACATTTTTCACCCTTAATGGTGATAATCATAGGAAACAAGTCACCAGCTGTTTGACAACAGATTCCACCCATGTCTTTTAGATGCCCTTTTGCATGATCCTTTATGGGCTTTTCTTATTTTCTATCTGGACACATAGCTACTTCATTTTACGCCAGGGTTTCTTGTTAATCAAGGCAGAAAATCCAGAAAAATCCAAATCGGATCATGCATAAAAGTATTCAACAGTCCAATCTGATGTCAAACAAGTAGTGCCATCGCAAATTACAGTTGTTCTAAGATCATCAGCTTTATTTTAATGGAGAAAACTATCATTCAGCACTTTGATGTGCAATATTGCACAGAGACCCCAATGGACTTACGGTGGTGAGTTACTCTGTTTCCAGGATAGGGCCATGGAAAGAGGAAAGGGCAATGTTTTCCCCAAAACCAAGTTTCTTCATTCCAGTACTTGAAATTTTCCATGGACAACCTGAATTCTTTTATAAAGCATTGGTCTGACAATTAGCAACAGTATTTTTTTTTGCTCCATTAGCGCCTTAAAACCTTATGATTTATTTCACCGTTCCAGATGACAGCAGTGAGAGAGAAACTAGCAATGCCTGCTGTTTATATGTGTCTGCATTAGTTTCTCATTTGTACGGTAGCAGGACACCGTGATCAAGTTTTTTTTTTCTAAACCGGTCCATATTGTACTATAGTAGAAGTATGTTAAACCAAATTTGAAGGAACTGGGCAAGTAGTTTCAGATTAATTGTAGATTTCAGATTTTAAGTAGAGTGTCTGTTCATAGTAATAAAGCAGCAAACTGAAAAAGTAGTTTCACCATCTTTCATATGCACTAAGTGATGAGTGCTCAACTTGGTCAAAGTAAGAATGGGCAGTATCTACACTTTTTGTAGTTATTGGTAGCTTGGTAGCAAATAATAATAGAATAGGTGAAGAGTTACAGGGGAAGAAAGAGGAAGAATGCATTCAGTGTCACTCAGAGGAGGAGAATTATATGATGCATTGGTAGTCTAGTCTACCTCTGACTGTCAAGTAAAATTGTAAAGGCACTACAGGAAACAGTCTATTGCAGGGTACAATACATCTCAAACAAGTCGCATGAAAAAACATACCCAGGGATGCCACTCATCAGAGAATTCTCTGAAATCAGAGAATTTTGTCTCTCTTCAGAGAAAACCTGTCTTGATATCAGTACAAGTAATCATCTGAATGGAAAAGCCATAACTCAAGGACTTCTTAATTCTTGTCTCCTTTTTTTTTCAGTCATGACTACTTGCCTTGGACATTCTCTTTCTGTACCTCAGCATGTGAACTTCATCAATTTTTTTTCGCCTTTTTTGCTATATGTAAGCTGTGAGTCTGTGACTATCGTAATCTGCTGGACACAGTTGGGAAGTTCAGAGAATTTTAAGAAAAGTGAATGGCATCCCTGATAGATACCTCTCTACATTTCATGGCAGTTACCTGGAATAGAAACCACCACAGTCACCTCCTATTTTATCTTTGAAAACATCCACATGTATCCAAGAGTGCTGATTTGTGGTCACTGCAAACAGGGAGCATCAGATTTGTGTCAGACAAGATGAGGATAGAAAAAAAAACACTGGTTAAAAGGTGTTTAAGCTAGACCCCTATAACCTTTTTTCATTAACTAGAGTGAGCATACAAAGTCTATATATATATATATATATATATATATAAAAGAAAGCTCAGCAGAACTTTCAAAATCATATGGATATAGTATTTTTTGGACTAACC
>JAWQUT010000223.1:476137-511597 GCA_033807755.1 Ellobium chinense
AACGTAAAAACATGCGGTTTTCACCTAAATTGGTAGAAAAATACACAAAAGGTAACTATACACATCAGTCCTCTTTATTTTTTTTCACCCTTTTTAAAAAAAAAGAATGTATAGCAACGAAATACAATCTCCGATAGATCTTTTCAATCCGCCCGACTCGCCAATCGTCCAACTTTTTCACGGAGTCTAATGCATTCGTCTGTGATGCCTTTCGGTGCGCTAGGTATTCTTTCGCTGCTGGTGTGTTACCTGCCTGCCCATTTGTAAAATGGGGTGTTAGTCTTGTAATAAATAAGAAAGCTCAGCAGAACTTTCAAAATCGTATGGATATAGTATTTTTTGGACTAACCGGTTTCGGTTTATCCGACGTCCACTGTATTTGCGGAAAAAACAACAGAAAAAAAAGAGTCTTAAAATGATTGGAGAAACAAGTAAAATAAGCTGCTTTTGGGGGATTTTTGAAGTCCTTACATTTGCAGAATGAGATACATGCACTGCAAAGTCCTTAAAATATTCATTTTTCTATTTGAGTATGTAAAAATCCTTGGTTCTCCTTTCGCCGCTCGGAAATAATACACTGTCATAAGTCCTTGAAGTCATTTATGGATTTAGAACAGTAATAGTCCTGGTCAGCAATTTGGCGCTGATAAAATTACTGTAGTGTTGGGCTGACAAGGAAGTTGATAAAAATACTCGTATGGATAATGCAAAATTCAGCTGGAAAAAAACAAAAAACTGAAGAAATTCAGATATGGGATACATTGTGTTTAATACATTTTCTATATTCATGGTTAAATTACAGTAATATCACATTTCATGCTTGACTGTTCACAGCTATGAACTGGAAGCCCTTTATAAATAAACACTCACTCATATTTCAACTCACTTCCCACACACAGCATACTCTGACAGGAAAAGAACAAAGTTACAGATGCAGACCTAACACTTGAGGGTAATTACATTCAAACACCTGTAGGCTATTCGAAAACCCTTTACACAAAACCAGCATTATTACGAACATTTTGCAAATCCTGCTTTTTTAGTACACATCTATGTTTTATTATGCCTGTTACAAATTGCTTCTAGTTTAATTCAAAACAAGAAAAAACATCTCTACTTCAAAGTATTTCTGACATCCCTATCATAGTCTCTCCTACATGTTATGAAATTTCTCTCCCCCCCCCCCCCCCCCNAAACTAAAGTTGTGGATCCTCACAAAAGGGGATGCCCTACATTTCTAACCCCTCCTAGTCCTAAGTACAGTACCAGATAATAAATATGCAAGCATAGATTTAACCACCCTCCCCCCAGCATCTTTCATAATGGTTATACATGTGTCAAGAATGTATATGGTAGGTAGTGATACGGGATGGACAGCATGTTGGAACTACTGACAAAGTGAAGGGTGAAATTTATATGGCGTATTAGAGCACCAATTATAGAAAAATACTGAGGGAGGAGGGAAGGTTCATGAACTTCCAGTGAACCCTCCCCCCCCTCTACTCCCCCACATCCTTTCCCTGATCTACCAGTACTGATGTAAATGACTTTCTACTCTTGACTTCTGGACAAAAGCCATTTTAAGCAGATGCAGTTTGTCATAATGCATCTTTATGAAGAAATGTCCTAAATTCCATGCCAAGAGGTGTGAGCGACATTATGCACCCATTGCCATGTTTATTTCTTTGTCTTCTATCATATGAAACATGCTGACCACGAGGCAAATATTCCATTGTACTTTATTAAAAGTCCTTAGAACTGCTCCCCAGTAAAAGTAAGCTTATATTTAAGGAAATGATGAGTAACAAAAATCTCAGATAGTGCAAATTCCTATGGATGTTTGAAGAAATGTAAACTGCAAGGTATATAAGGCAATCTGTTCCATGAAGCTGGAGTGTAATTCTCCATTCTGTGACCTGTATGGTGAGGGGTTAAAAATGGCAAAATTTGCATGCAACTCACTCACATCCTATGTTAGACAGAGATAGCTGTAACTTAGGAACCAAAACAAAAAAGTGAAGAAATCTCACTTATTTCAGGCACTATCAGTTTCACAGAATGTATGGTCTGTTTCATCCAATGCAACAGACGTGAGGAATATTTAACATGTATGTCAATGGGACTGATTTCATAAAAATTTTATTTCAGGACTTAAAATGTGTTTTGGAATGTTACTACTTGCCCTTATTATACGGTATGAGATCTGTGTACACAATAGAAGGAACTGGTTTACAGAAGCTTATAGAGTGGAGATGAATGTATGGAAGAGATCACTGAGAGTTCAGTTTGTATGAGGTGCAAAACTGATGCCAATGGCTTATAGGTCATGTGTGTGCTTTGTGACTCCTGGTTTCCTGGTGACTTTAGCATCACGTGACCCTGTTGCACTGATGTGCCCAACCCTGTTGCACTCATGTTCCCGCCTGACGCATTGTGTGGCCGCACTACAGGTCAAACGTGCATAGTGAACACAACCTAAAATGAGCACATGAGCGCTAATAGTAGGTGCTCTGGATGCGCCAGGCGTTTGCACAACTGCTGGTACATGTATTATAACTATACAATGAAAATTAAGAATACAAGACGCATCAAAGTGCTTATGGGTTAGCGCATATGTGACTTTACTCTAGCATAAGCACAGTTGCTCAGATTCATACGTACCATTATCATGTTATTCTAGACTAGAAGCCAGTGGACCTGCTATGACAACAATCAGTGCAATACACATTTTCTCATTCACCACAACATGCAGTCTTAGTAACGTAAGATTTAAGGGGGAAAACACCACCCTTTCCAAGAGGTTATAAAGCAGAAATTGTGTGCAGCTCATCACCACAAATGCACTGGAGTTTCAGAAAAGAAAAAAAAAAACTCCAGAAAAGCCCCTGAATAAAGGCAGGATGAAATCTGATGTCAGATAACGGATGCTATCACAAATAACAGCTGTTTTAGGATCATCACCCTTAATGAAGAAAAATGCACCATTCAACACTTTTGTGTGCAATTTTGCATAGGACCTTTAATGCCTATAATTATTATGGTGATAAGCTGTTGTGCACCATTTGTTTTCCTGAATTACAATCTTTGGGAAAGAGCCATGTCTCTCCTTAAGAATGATATCAGGATATCATCACGCTCATTCCACATTTTCCTTGGTTTTTTTGTTTGTTATTTTTTTGTTTGATGATATGAATTGTTGATGTTACTATGACCAGCCATTTATCTTCTTTTTCCTATTAAAACAATTTAGAGTTTTGACTTGTTATAATGGCCTATATCCCAAATTTACGAGTTAAAAACTGCATCTGCCTCATTGTTTTGCTTTGAGCAACAGATTGAGAGCGCTGATTTTCTCAGGACCTCAAAAAATGACATAAGCAAATGTGGAATGAGCATGACGATATGCCAAACTTTTCATAAAAGAAATGTTACCTAACCTTTCTTGATTACACATTACCTAAATACATGTATAATATATAAATAACGACCATAATAGATGACGTTGAAATATATACACTTATGTCATAATGATGGATTTAACTTCAGGTACACTGTTCTGTATAACCAAATCGGTACTTGTACCTCGGTCACCCTCATAAGTCATAGTTGAGGGCAATCATTCTTCTCATGAAAGTTGGGCAGATGGTAAAACAGTATGTACAGTGTGAGTAAGAATACCACTGTCTCTCTTTTCCATTTGTTTTTTGTTGTAGAAAATGACTCGAACTTTATATTATAGATCGCCACTTTGTGAAAAAAGTCTGTGTCAGAAAAACCACAGTCTTAAAGGAGATGTCAAAAGGAAAACGTTCGCTTTGAGCTTCACTTTATCACTTAGTCAATGGTGCTTATGAATGATTGTCTCATAAGGTATTTAAGTAATGAATGAATAACTCAGATGGTGTGATAGATAATATCAAAAAGAATGTCAATACTGACAACAGAACCGGTAAATTGCCAAACTTTTCAAACGACCGATCTTGTTCAATTTAGACGTTTACCTTGGAAACAATGATATTAAATACATTAAAACCTCGATATTGAGAATGCTCCTACACAAGGAAAGAGTATGCAGCAGAACCTTGATTTATAACATTGTTACAGCCTTGTTGCATGGAAAAAGTATAGGCCTACTTATTATTGAGGAATATTTAATATCAAGGTCCATCTCATTCACGAAATGATAGAACAACGCAGATGAAATTCATACTTAATGACAAGGTATACTTACTAAAAGAATATTTAATATATTGGGGCTCTACTGTTACTGAGGTATGCATAATATCAAGGTCCATCTGAAATAATGAATTATGAAGAAATGATAAAATGATAATGAATCCGTGCATGTAATATTCATACTTAAAAACAAGGTTTCTTAAATGAGTACCAAGTGCCACTGTCCTCAATTATTGAAACAGAGAACTGGCTAAATTCAACGTGTAATTGTCTTTGACGAGGAAGCTTGCATAGAAACATGAAAGCAGCTATGGTATTGACAGGAAGCTGATGAGGACAAGGAAACTAGGGGCATAAAATCTGCAAAAAAAAAAAGCAGTGAAAATTTGCCAGTGATGTTTCCAGGTCTGGGTCTCTCGTGAGAAAAAATAAACACCTATCAATAAAATCATTAAAAAAAAAATAATGGAAAATCTAAAAAAAAACAGGATCACACAGTTAACGATAATTTTATATGGAACATAAGCTGTATATGGGATTTATCCCATGTTTCAACCAAAAGAGCAATTTGTCTAACAGTAACACTGGAGAAACTTCAGGCAATGAAAAGTTGTCTTGTGATGATGTTTACTGTCTTTTATCATGGAAATATAAGTTTAGATCACCTGAAAACATGGAAAAGGCATGGCAAAAATTTTAAACATTCTTTGCAAACCTAATTGTGCCTTTTTCGGAACTGTTCAGCTCTTGGGGGGCAAGATGAACATTATAAGAAACATCTTTACACTGGAAACAAAATTCAAAAGTGGAAGGAAAATTCTTGATTGAATGCACTCAATGCCATAGTAAATACATGTACAAGTATTTGCAGCATGGTTTGTAATTTTTTAAAGAGACACCAATCTCTAGTTATTATTGTAAGAGCATATACATATCTACACACCCATTTCTGCCATTTTAAGAAAGTAAAAACAGACACATCTGCATCATAAGTAATTCATAGTGCATATGTGCCTTTTAGTCATACAACGGCAGATTTGTAACTGCATAGGGATAATTAAAATTGTAACAAACATAGATACTATACTGTATTATAGTCACCTCTTGTTAATGGTCGCCGTAGAGCATGAGTGGACCATCCCACATTTGCTGTGTTTTGAGAAATGGAGGGATGAAGTTTATGTTGCCACTTAGTTATATAAAGAGTTGTAAATGAGAACAGTTGGTGTTAAAAGTCCCTATTGCAATTTAACCGATATTTATATCAAGATTGAGTCAATATCAATTTGTAGAACCTTTTATTGCCAAAAACGCAAACATGTGGGATGGTCCACTCTTGCTCTACGGCGATAATTTAATCTTTTGGAAGGAAAATGCAAATAAAAAGAAGGCGCAATTGTCGACAGACATTTAAAAAGAAAATACTGTAATATGTTGTCTGCAAATTGTTGCAATTAGGTGGCAGCTGTGATTAAGCAAAGGTGACTGTGCTCGAGGGGTGAAATGTGATGGTATTCACAGAAAATGGAAAGCGTAAGTCTTGAAAGATGGGCAGTGGTTTCTGAGTTGTTGTGTTGATCAAATTTCCTGCAACAAATTAGTATTCTTCGAAGGGTCAAATCCAACAATTTTGCATTTCAGAATGTATACCTAAAACACTGAAGCATTTATGTCTCAGAGCCATGCGTGTTGAAAAAAATGAATATTGTCACTTTGCAATACATTCGTCTTCAATATTTAATTATTATTAAGTCCCTTGGAAATAATGTCCTTACGCCAGTACTAATCCCAGAAAGCGATATTTAAACAAGGTTTGCCAGAGCTTTAACCCGTGTCCTAGTAAATATTTTCACATCTCACTATCATTCTACTTGTATAGTTTAGTCCATATGTTTGACGAAGTAAACCACAGAACGTCCCATTACATGTGCTTCATTTGAGCTTCGAAAAGTTTCTTTCAAATTTATTACCAAACTGAACACATGCTTAGAAAAACCAGCCTAAATCATATCAAAATTAATATTTACTGAAAGTGCATAAGGTGACTTGTGCGGCAGTTCAAATATGTTCGCAGTTTATCAAGCACCAAGGGAGTATCAGCAGTTGACTAGTGAGGACAACATATAAGTATATCTTCATTTCAGAGATCAAGCGCAGTGCATATGTAAATCTAGTTACATTTTATCCGCAAACAAATTTATTTTCCAAGAACTGCCTTTGTGTTAAGTGCATATCCATATGTAAATCGCCGCTAAAACTGACAAGACTATTCCCTAAGTCGCAGAAATTTCAGAGAATACTATGAAAAAGTGAGATGCATCCTTGATTATACCATGAACATAAAATGATATACAATGAGAGCTTGCGCATTAACGATGGGATCTCTTACCATCGTAAGAATTACATTAGTGCTGAATGCACGCTTAGTAGCGTCAACATGCAGAGTTAATGCCCAAGCTCTCAAATATCTCAAACGAAGTAAAGGTCTGACGTTAAGCCTCGGGTCACGAGAGGATTCTGGACACCGCGAACGTTTCCGAGGCCTGCCATGCCCACTAAAGATGGACAGGTCCTCATCTTGACCCCACAAGGCCAGTAGTTTGACCTTCTTGCTTGTCATTACGCTGACCTTGAATATTCCTTGAGCTGACCAATATGCAAGTTCCCTTAAATTAGATTCAGGTTAACATGATGATGATTATGCAGGTAACTGGAATCCCTTTATTTGGCTTAATGTCCCTGCTTTATAGGAAACTCAGATGGCAATGATTCAATAGTAATTGTATTGTAATAATAGTAAATAATTCAATAGTAACCAGAGGTTTCAGAGGTTATATATATAATAAATATCTGCCCCCCCCCCCCCNCCCCCACCACCCGAAAATTGCGGTGGCAAATTATCGCAGATTTCCACATTTTTCAGGCTTTGTTGCAATTTTGCACATTTTTGTAAATTTAGCCACTTCCCACAAATTTGGTGCAAATTTTGCTGATATTTGTAGTAAAATGCCCTTTTTATGTCATAGTTGCAATGCTGCATTACGGGAACACAGAAAATGTGTTCCCATTTCTACAACTTTGGGACGCTTCTGTAATAAACAATGTGATGTTATGCTGAATGTAACGAAGTTGCAAGGTTATTTTTGCAATATTTTGCAAATTTTACCACTTTTTTCACGCAAATTTTGCAATTCTTTTTGCAAATTTGGGGGCGGGGGGTTTGAAATGCAATTTTCCGCAGGGACAGATCTATCTATCTATCTATCTATCTATCTATCTATCTATCTATCTATCTATCTATCTATCTATCTATCTATCTATCTATCTATCTATCNTTGCAATTTTGCACATTTTTGTAAATTTAGCAACTTCCCACAAATTTGGTGGAAATTTTGCTGATATTTGTAGCAAAATGCCCTTTTTATGTCATAGCTGCAATGCTGCATTACGGGAACACAGAAAATGTGTTCCCATTTCTACAACTTTGGGACGCGTCTGTAATAAACAATGAGATGTTATGCTGAATGTAACGAAGTTACGTTAAATTCTGCAATATTTTGCAAATTTTACCACTTTTTTCACGCAAATTCTGCAATTCTTTTTGCAAATTTGGGGGGTTTGAAATGCAATTTTCCGCAGGGACAGATCGATCGATCTATCGATCCATCTATCTATCTATCTATCTATCTATCTATCTATCTATCTATCTATCTATCTATCTATCTAAAGAACAAAGTTGCTGGGACCGTTTAATGTGGGTGCGTTAGGCAGGGCACTGTGTTAAGTATAATGTGTTAATAAAGTTCCACTGCGTATACAGGAAATGTTACTTGCTGGAACGGCGCACGGCTGTCACGAGAAAATGCTACAATTCTGAATAGAGGCATCTCAAATATACTATAGTGATGTGGTGGGAAAAAAAATACAGTACATAATAGCTACAGACCTGATTTTTCGGAATAATACATGATCTTGTCATTACTCTGTCAAAACTACATGAAAAATCTTAGAATCCCAGGAACAGGATATGTCCCTTTATTATGTCTGGTTAAAAAAAACAAAAAACAAAAAAAAAACTACCGTTATGAAATGCCCACGGCTGGTGCAGCATGTCTCTCCCATATGGGCAAAGTTGATGGGGTAAAACACATCCGAATTCATTAGAAGATAAATAATTATCTTTTTGCATCATTCTTTCCTCTCTCCTTTCCCTCCCCCCACCCTATACCCCGCCCCATCTCCCGGCACCGCGCCCCTAGAAAATAAAGTGTACAACAGTTTTCACATAGTCCTGTATCTAGCGTCACATGTATGTACACTATTATGATGATCTAACCTGGAGATGCCCTTGGGTAAGAGTGAGTCTTAATTTTACTATTTACATAATAATACATTAAACAGTTGTACAGTAGAACTCAGTTGTTACACAACCACATCGTTCGAACTTATCACCCTAGGTGTGTTATCAGAAATTTTGTGTTATCCAGAGTGCCTTTTATAAGACTTAAAAAGCAGCTGGGATTGCTGAATGTGAGTGTGCTAAGTAGGGCATTTGTGTCGAAAAATGGTTGTGTTAGCCGAGTTTCACTGTATATAATATAATGAATGCATTTTTTTAAAATTAAAATAAATCATGATGCTGCACACGCTTGCATGATGACAAAACATATTTCGACAGTGAAATACAACGTAATCTCAACCAATGACAATCTTGACCTCCGGTGGGTCTTCTCCGGTGTCGTAGCCCGTGTTGGTGGCGCCCGCCATGTTGGTGTTGCTGGCGCTATTGTTGAGGCTGTTGCTGCTGTCATTGTGGGGTGTCATCTCGATGTCGTTGAGGTTGATTTCCGGCACTTGGACCATCCCGTTGTGGCGATCATTTGGAGTGTAAGTACCGCTGCTAATCTGTAACGACAGATATCAAGGAGGATAGAAACATGAGAACTTGCGCATTGTAGATGGGATCTCCAATCATCGTAAGAATTACATTAGCTCGGTATGTTGAACGCTACTGAGGGCGCATTCACCACTGATGCATTAATGTAACTTTTACTATGGTAAGAGATCCCATCGTTAATGAGCAAGCTCTCAATAGATACTTTTATGTTTACTTCCTGCTTTCATTAGAAGTTATTTGCCTCTGCACCTTACCCAGTGCCAAGAATACCAAAATTCATAAATGAGAGGCTAGGGGGCTCAGCTAATGGATTTCATTTTAGTATTTTCTCCAGATCACCCCCTCCCCCCTCCCCCGTAAAATCACCCCACCTTTTTTCCCCTTAAACAAGGGAGGAGCAAATATGGGATAAATAGAGAGAAAAGCAAGTTTTATAAAGGAATAGACCAACCATCCTCCCTGGATCTATATAGGTGGCATACCACCCCTGAAGAGAAGAGAAATGATTACAGAGCTCCCAAAGAATATTTTCGCGGGCGGGGGAAAGGCTCAGGTTAGGGAATACTGAAAATTCTATGAGGTTGTTGGAGATAATGACCTAACCAAGGGTTTATGAAGAAAAAAAATGAATTGCATTTGATTTCCATGGTGATGACATTGTGAAAGGTTACCTCGGCCTTTTCTTTATGCCCACACATTGGAGGGAGGGGATGGTCTAACCAGCTTATTTCGTATTCGGTGAAGACAAAGTCGAGGAGTTTGCGGATGAAACAAGTGGCCAGTACCTGAGAACAAAAAAAGGGGAAGACAAGATTTTATATAGAGAGTTCCAAGGTAATCTGAGCAACATTTAAAAGAAGAGAGAAGAAAAAAAATCTGTCCAGTAGTATAATACAGTAATCTCTGGCTAACATGCCAGTGCAAGAGTGACAATAAAAGGGGAATCGTAGCCGAAATCAGATCTTAGCTATTCTGAATTCCTGAGTAGGAAAGGGTATATGTACAGTAACTAAAAAATGCATCCATGTCGTTGATCAAGTAGTCTACTATATTTATGCTATACTTATACATGTTTATAATCTGTGTACGAGATTCCACTGTACACGATAGAGACTAGCTCACCAAGACAGCGAATAATGTGGATATTGGCTCACCATGGCGGGGAGTAAGATAGATATTAGCTCACTCACCATGGCAGAGAAAAATGTAGATATTAGTTCACCATGACAGGGAGCAATGTCGATATTAGCTCACCATGACAGGAAATAAGATATTAGCTCACCGTGACAAGAAGTAATGTGAAAAAGAGCTCACTTTAACAAGGAATAACATATTATTGGCTCACCGTGATAGAAAATAAGGTGGATATTAGCTCACTATGACAAGGAATAAGGTGGATATTAGCTCACTATGACAAGGAATAAGGTGGATATTAGTTCACTATGACAAGTAAAAAAGGTGGATATTAGCTCACTATGACAAGGAATAAGGTGGATATTAGCTCGCCGTGACCAAACAAAAAAAGAAAAGATCAATATTAGCTCACCATGACAGGGAATAAGATGGAGACCTCTTTGAATGACTTGATTATCCAAAGTCCAGCCAGGCACATGATCTGAATTAAGGTGTAGATGTGGACTCGTACAAGTGCAACATGGCGGAGGTACGGATAATCAGGCTGGTACTTTGGACTTATAATGTACAGGAAGAAACGATTGACAAGCTGCAGAAGAAAGTGAAAGAGCTTTCATTATGGTTCTTGTTGCAAAGTTTGTTGTTCTCAAAGAGATGACAACGCTTATTTGCTTGTCCTGCTTTCCGCAGGATGGACTTCATGGGACAATGAACATGTGTTTAAAGGGATCCACTACTTTTCCATAGTAGATTATGGTGCATTAATGTGGTGCATACATGTACTTATTATCTTCCTTCTCCTTCTTTATGTTGTTTTTCTGCCGCCTCCTGGTTTCCTCTCTCCCCCTCTCTCTCTCTCTCTCTTTCCCAATCACTTTCTCTGGCCACTTTTCTCTATTTACTGTTCTTTACGTGCCATTGGTTTCTCTCTCTCTCTCTCTGTCTCTCCCTCTCTCTCTGTCTCTCTCTCTTTCTCACTTTCGCTAATCCATAAGTCAGTGATAATGGTACTAACGATAAGTAGTTTAATGAGTACGGTGATTCCGTTTAATACATTCATGATGATTACGACAATGTTAAAAATGATGACAATTCAGTAGATAGTATACATATGTGGTGGTGATAATGATGAAGATGATAATGATGAACAAAAAATTGCACTCCTTATCATTATCAGGTAAACATAACCAACAGTAAACTTCTTACCTGCATGCCATCTAAGGCTCTAATACCCATGAAGAGGAAGACACCGTATAGAACAGGCAAAGGTATATACTGAAAAGGGAGATCGTACATTCTTTGAATGGAACAGTGAGTGACTGAATTACTAACTCAAAGCTTCATGTCCTTTGCAAGAATAAAGGTTATACTGCATCTAAAAATTAATTGACAGCTAAAGAGCAATGACATTTTCCCACTTCAAAAAAAAAAAAATAGACTAAACTATAAACTATAACCGTAATCCAACTAAAATGACGTTTCTGTAATTATTTTTTTCACTCGCAGCAGTGTTAACATGTGAACTCCACTCTTTGGCATACAAAGGCTATTATTATAATGGGGAGTGATCGTCACACATTACTACATTACTGTTACTGTCTGTATTGTTATACACATTACTACATTACTGTTACTGTCTGTATTGTTATACACATTACTACATTACTGTTACTGTCTGTATTGTTATACACATTACTACATTACTGTTACTGTCTGTATTGTTATACACATTACTACATTACTGTTACTGTCTGTATTGTTATACACATTACTACATTACTGTTACTGTCTGTATTGTTATACACATTACTACATTACTGTTACTGTCTGTATTGTTATACACATTACTACATTACTGTTACTGTCTGTATTGTTATACACATTACTACATTACTGTTACTGTCTGTATTGTTATACACATTACTNACTGTTACTGTCTGTATTCTTATATCTAAACTGTGCTCCAGTGATTCCCCAAACCTTTAAATGGCACAACCACAAACAGCATCAGGTCTCTTCATGTCATAAAGCTGAGTTTGTAACTCTCTTTCTCTCTCTCTCTCTCTCTCTCTCTCTCTCTCTCTCTCTGTGGGTGTGTGTGTGTGTGTCTCTCTCTCTCTCTGCCTCTGTCTCTCTGTCTCTCTGTCTCTCTCTGTCTCTCTCTGTCTCTCTGTCTCTCTCTCTCTCTCTCTCTCTCTCTCTCTCTCTCTCTCTCTCTCTCTCTCTCTCGATTTAGGCCATCAGGCATTTGTAAGATTTGCAGAATGTTTGTCTCTCACAGGTACTCACATTTCTGAAACGGCTCAACTCCACTCAAGTTATAATCCGGTCATTTGCCAAGGAAAAGCTGCAGCGTTCTAAAATTTGGTATAGTGTCATCTGACATGGTTGAAGACGTTTTCTCAAACTCCACGCGTTTTCTGAGCAAGACCACGAACATTCTGGTCTTACTTCATATACATACATTAAGGTTATATTACACTGAGAACGAGACAAGGATATCGTACCCTAAGTACTCCAGTCAGCAGGACAGATAACCCACTCAAAATTCCCACGAGAAGGGCAGTAACTCTCTGCTCTCTAACACCCAAGAATGCTGGCTTTTCGCCCGGGGCGGCACAGTCAGACTCCACCTGGTGGTTGAGGACAATGATATCGATGATAAATGATACTGAGAGAGAAAGAAACCACAATGATAACGATAGGGAAGACAGTGGTGATGATGTTCAAGATGATAAAAATGATGGTAGTGATGGTAGCGGAATAGATGACTGTGACTATTGATAAGTCGGTTGTTTGGCTATGAACATTTCGCTCGTTCATGCAGAGGTGTCCACAAATTCGGAGACTGAGATTCTATGGTGCGTCGATCCTGCCTTTATCCTTCCTCGTCTGTTTGTGAGCACGTTTGGTCTAGATGGGGTCTGGGGGAGAGGGGAACTGTCCCTCCGCCCTGTCCCCTTTAACTATCCAGAAGATATTACTATATAGTTCTGAACCCCTCTGATTGTGCCCAAGATCATAATGACTCATTAAAGCATTATGCTGAAGATTCTGATTGACTGCACTCATGACATATTGTTATCGAGCATGGTGCAGAGTGCGGGTGTAGAATACGAGTACTGAATTTTGCCCTCAAGGGAAGGCGTATAGACTATGCTTTGAGCATTCCGAGGACATGTACCTTATTGACATTTAGTCTCTGTTTGTGTATGCGTCCAGACAGTTTAAAAATATACGTGAAGCATCAGAGAGCAGGAAAACCCACATAAAGAGCACCCCAGAGCAGTTCGATGACTCAAAATTTGATGTGAATTCAAGAAACGATGATCTTTTTGAGTCTTTACACTTTTTTTTTTTTTGTTTTTGTTGACAATATTTGGCAACTAGTACACAACATAATGAAAGTATGACGATGGTATTTTGGATAACTAAGGGATCGGAGATGATAAGACTGAAAAAGGAGCTAGTCAGTGAACCATTGCCTTGGAATTTCTAGAGTAGCGTCCCTTGCTGTGCTGAACAAGAGACGAAAAATAGGAGCTAGTATGCATATAAGCTTCAAAACTAATAGCCACAGCAAGGGCGACTTCTTTTTTTTGTTGGTGAACATAGGTTGAAATACAACGGACAGTGGTTAAAATGAAAATGATTTAACTGAAAGTACCGCTAAAATGAAAGAAAACAAGAAACCCAATTAATTTTCATCTCTTTAGGCTTCTATTTCTGAGCCGTGAAAGGCTGTTTAATCCGAACATTGGCTAAGTCTTTTGTTCCGCAGATTCATTGTAACCGCTGTCTACTGTATTAGTAAACCAAAATGAAGAGAGCCAATTCCTTCTTTCGCCTCTCCAAGAATTGCACCTTGTTCGGCTTACGTGGGATCACCTCCGGAGTTCTCAAGCACATGGCAAAGTCACCCCGCACCGTCTGCATTCTCTTCCTTACCATCTGGCTAGAATAACAATAACTACATACTTACGTAAAAACCAACCCTCTACGAATGCTGTGAGCAACCTAATAGATCTTTTTTCCTCAAAGGTTAAAAACGTAACGGTCGAACCACACTCTGGGAGAAATGGCCTTCTGGCTGTTTTGTGCTGTTTGGCTTTGTAAATCTTAGAACCGGTTAGAATATACTGTTAACTGCAGAGCTTGTGCTTACAAGTATATTTTTCATGAACAATTTCCTAAAATTTCGAAGTTATGCTAATTAAACAAAAGTGTGAGGAACATGTTGAAATCAACAAAAAAATAAAGAACAAAATACCCCTCGCGCAAATTACCGTCACCAGCAGCTGGCCGCATTTATTACTCTTTATGGATACTAATTTCAAAGAGTTGATTTGCATTTCACCGCCAAAAATGGAGTGCCAAATTTCATATGATACGGCTAAATACCTCTGGAAACCCCAGGGTTGAAGTTTGCAGCAGAGAATTATGAAAGAGATGTGCTATTAATGTTAAAAGATAAAATAGACGTATGAGTGAAGTATACTTGGACATCCGGAGCGTCACCTAGCGGATTCAAGATAGTTAATTTCAAGAAAATGACCTATTACAGTGCAATACTCACCTTTAAACTCATGATGTGAGCCAAAGCAGAGACCGTGGCTGCCACATACCATGGGAGACCCAAGATGGACATAATAACGATGAGAACAGCCAGTACTAGGATGTCCAGATGGTAGCCACACCCTTTCTGTCAAGGGAGAGACGTTTAGGTAAACACTGTTCAAAGGGACTGGATCTCAAATCATAATACAAACCCGGATGTAAGAGACCTGTGTCCGCCAGCCAATGTTTTAAACCACAACAGCCTATCAGACTCCTCGATACACATTCTATCGGAGGTATTGCCCTATTTCGGAGTTTCTTTATGCTACAATTTCCAAAAGTTTTAGACACTAGGGATCATTTCTTTCCTTTTGGGCGTCAACAGATGTTGAAATTTGTTTGAATGTTGGGCTAGTTGTTGAAAATGTGATAAAGTTTACTAAAGACGAAAATACTTTAATCCTTGTTTAGTTTCTGTGTGTCTCCGTGAAGGACAATTGGAACTAGCTATCCAATTGCGCAACACAATGCAGGGATTCTTTGAAGAGAAAGAGAATATCATCCTTCGGAGAAGACAGACATCAGGCTGAGAAAATGCTTGGATGGCCAAATCGTAATCTAAACAACATTTTTGTGCTGTTTTATATATCTTTTTCTTATCCTAAGTGCATGCCATGTTATATTGCTTTATACATTTATATTGCTCTTATGCACATGTACATATGATTATGTTCGAATTTAATGATACAAACACAGATAGTTCACCAAATTTTATGTAAAATCAGTGGCAACACGTGAAAATGACTCAGCCTGCACACATAACCCACTCATCTTCTGATGCACCTACCATTGATGCACCCACCCAACTATCGGGAGCACCAACACAGTATTAATATATCCACTCACAAACCCACACACACACATCCGTCTACAATACAAGAACAGTCGAACCATGCATCATAACATCATCTACACCAACGCATCCGCATAACCACCCATCTACCAACTATCTCAACTCACCTTGAGTTTGTGTTCTTTCCTGTTGACAATGACCGCTGTTATCTGTTGATCCATGAAGATCAGGATGGTTGCCAAAATGGCTGGCACGGCTGCCGCTAAGGCCAACCACCAGGGGTTCTTGTCACTTATAGGATTGATGAACCAAGGTCGGTCGGAACGGGTTGGCTGTGTGGAAGTGGGGGAAAGAGGGGGGAAGAGTAAACATACAACATAGATTATTTTAGTGGCGAAAACAAAAGAATAAGTAACAAAAAAAAACAAAACCACCAAAAACATAAATATGGACATCACCCCCNCCCCCCCCAAAAAAAAAATACACTGAAAACAAAACAAAACGATATGTAGATCTATTTGGTTTTGAGCGATCTTTGTACTGTCCACTGGCAAAAATTTATGAACAAGGAATAGGCCTACTTTGGAAAGTTTAAATATTGTATTTCTTTGACATTTAGGTGCCTTAACCCATTCAAAGAATGGGATGACGTTGTTATTATCAAGTTATTTGTATGATATGAAAGTTAAGTGTGTGTCTTTTCACAAGATGAAAACAAAAAGTTGGCGTAACATTATTTTAATCCGAAATATAGGTGCTTAAAGTGGCAGGGGGTCACCCCATGTAATGGGGAAAGTTCCAAGGAAATCGCAAAATTTTATACTGTACTATATGTTTCATCTAACATGCCTCACAAGAATTCAGGTGTATCTTTAATTTACCCCTTTTATCCATAAAATCCATGTCATTTTATTATTTTTTTTGTAAAGAAATTATTCCACTCTCAATTTTCACAAACAAACTAAAATTTGATAGCCGATGGCCCTTTTCACTTTCATATCCTGATACAGCATCTCAGTTCCTAGTTTAGCTAAACAAGCCTCATTTTATCTGATTGCAAGACATACAGGCCTATGGGTTGACATATCTGAGAAATTTAATACCAGCAATTGAAGCATACATGGCGTTCTCTAACAATAGCACCGATTTAGTCGAAATATCGATCTAGTCCATGACCTGTCTATGACTAAATGAACTGTATCGTTATCGTTGCGGTGCTGTCCTTCGAGATAGCCACCAACCTCTCCTCTTCCGGCACATACATCTCCTCTTCCGGTAAATGACATGTCCTGATATGTTTGAAATTTCAATAAATGTTGCTTACCGAGAATTTGTCGGGAACGGTGAGTTTAGGAGTGTCGATTTTAAGCCCAGCATCGACGCCCACAACGATGAGAATAGCGATAAGGACTCCAAAATCACTCAGAGTTTGTCTGACCTAAAGAGGATGAAGATCACAATGAAGATAATGCAGATAACAGTGGTGGTGGTGGTGCGGCCATGATGAACTGAATTTTACTTTTCAAAATCTGAATTGATTTTTTACACCAGGCTTGCCAGACTGGCCTCTTGGGGTGTTTCTGCTTGGTCCCCAAGAGTCTCCCTTGGCCTCCTAGAACCTTCACTTGGCCTCCGCACCTTTCATCGCTCTGGCAACCCTGTTTAACATTCTTGATTGAGAACACCTTTGTCCATACGCGTAATCACTACGTTACTAAACGCAGTGCGGTAATCACGGAAAACTCCCGTAACATTAACAATGTTCACTGTAGTTAAAAGAATACGTTAACCAACGTATGGATTGTACAAATGGTCACTTATGTGGATGATAGTGACGGTGGTGTGGTAGTGTCAATGTTGGTGAGAAGCACTGTCATGATGGAACTTCTGTTGATTATGATACTGCACGTTTGTGGTATTAGAAATAGTAATGGTGGAGGTGGTAGACTGGTTTTGACGAAACTTGGTGAGTTGTAAATAAAAATTATTGTATCAGTGCTGGGGGTGATAGAGAAGGTAATGGTGATGATGATTATGGATTGTGATGACAGTGTGATGGTGAAAAGATAGCAATGGTCAAGGGCAGATTTAGGGTACATGGGGCCCTGCTCATTTGACACTGACAGGTGCGGTGCCCCCTTTCATATAATGGATGATGACCATCTTGAGGTAAAACGTGTTCAAGAAAAAAAAATGAACATTCGTCCTCTTTCTCCCCACTTCTCTCTCTGTCTCTCTCTCTCTCTTTCTCTCTTCCACTTATTTTGTTTCCATGAAATATTATCTCGTGCTCAACAAGGGCGCGGTTCTGGACATCTGCACATTATATCTATGTCTAAATATCGACCACTGATGGTGGTGTTGATAGCAACGGTGGCAGGTCTACTTATGGTGATGATGGTAAGGGTGGTAACTAGAAATAGTAGTGATGCTTGTGATGATACAAGTGATGGTGCTGGTGCTGGTGGCAAAAGTGATGGTAGTGATAATAGTGGTGGTATTTCTAATCATAAACGAAGCCTAAATGGCCAACTTCATTCTGCACTTACAAAATTTGGGAAGAAGATACTGTTCCTAAATTTGACCAAGGAATAGGCGATGACGAACGTGAACAGAAACTCAAGAATGGAGAGAAAGAACACATCCGGCACGTAACCATGACAACTCGGAGCTGCAGTGTCGTTAGAGGTGCTAGCGGCGGTAGTCAACAGGTTGGCCGTGGTGTTCAAAATACTGCTGGCGGTGGTGTTGAGTGCTGACATTGCTGTGGTTGGTGCTGAAGTGGTGGTGGTGGCGTTTATGAGGGCCAAGATCTGAGAGGTGTTCCCACCATCGTCTGAGGATGACCCATCTACTGTACAGACGGGAGTGTCCTTATAACTGCCGAAATGCACTGGATAGTTGGAGTCTATCTTGATCACCTGTAGGATAAGGCGAAATGTGAAATGGTGAAAACCTCAGACTCGCAGTTCTGCTGCGCTGTAGAAATGTAAATTATCAGGATAGATTGTTATCAGGAGCAAATTTAACGGACTTCAACATCTCAAGCTAGCTTCACTAAGAAGGTTAGGCGCAGATTGGTTTGTACAATTCTTTTTTACCGACTTGTGATTTATTATACTTCTTTTTTTACATGAATCTCCTTAGCAGTGGAAATGTCTTGTTCCCAATCCATATATACACATTGGAACCCTCAAAACACACACACTAAGCTTTAGAGGGTGTGTTATCAGAAGGATGTGCAGTGCAGAATGGTTTCAGAGGCAACAAAACAGGTGGGACTTTTGAATGGGAGCGTGCTAAGCACGGGAGTGTGTTATGCCATGGTTATGAGAACAGTATTCCAAAACAGGATTCCACTGTATATGTGAGCAGTCGGGAAGTGTGTTAGGGTCACGGGAGAGCACTAGGCTCGCACGTGGAATTTAGGGAACACATTCAGGCAGTAGATATTTAAGAATTAAATTGCAGTGAAGTTAGCGTCCCTGTAGCGTAGTGGTAACACGTTCAGACCCTGGTTCGATTCCCAGCAGGGGCATGACATTTTCAAGTGGTAGTTTTTTTTCGGCCTTTCTTCTCAAAGTTTCACAGTAATTTGGTAAAATCCCTGGTGACACACTTCCCTAAAATGATATGTAACATCTGAATAATTATAAGACTGAGCTCACATTCCTCCCCCGTAATAATAAATAAAGAAAACTGTATGTCTTGCCACCCGGTTACATATAGTATAAGATGTTTCCTGTGGCCCGCCGGAGAAAAGCACATACTTCTCACCTTAGCGAAAGCTTCATAGATGAAGATGATGGCGATGAGGCAAGCGAAACATTCCTCCGTGAACCTGGTGATGAAGCGGACTAGGGCACTGAGGTCAAAGGCCACGATGATGAGCAAGATGAAGGCCGTCCATAGACCAATCCACACTCGGAACGGCAGGAAGTCCCACTCTCGCTCTCTAGTGGTGAGATCAGAGAAATAAGAGTGATTTACTTGCTTTAATGGTTATAATAGAGATACGATCCATTTTTTAAAAAAATGTTAAGCACACCCCGAAGTAAAGTCTCTGAGAGCTAAAGATGAGGGGGACAAAACATGGTTGCTGAAAATATCCGGAAAAGTCGTGAGGAGGGGAGCAATCTCAACCTTTCTGATACCACTTTTGGAAAAAAAAAACATTTGGAGAAATTGAAAGAAAAAACAAAAACTATTGCAACGGAAATAACATATTACAAGCAAGCTCTCTAGTATAACAAATACTGCCTAAGGTAAGCCTAATCTAAAGCATATTTTAGGCCTATGAGCTCGAAGTGGTGCACAGATTGGAAACACAGTGGAACGTCGATACTAAGTATTCGTTTAATAAATATACCTCGTCATTAGGTATTATTTTCACATGCATGGTGTCATTATTATTCTGTCATTTCAATATTGAACTGGGTATCGATACTAAGTATAACTAAAAAAGATAAGTTCACTTTTTTCCATGCATACTTAATATCAAGATTTTACAATACTCGTACCCAGTGTGTATCTCAATGCATCATCAGTGTAATGAGCCTTATGGATAGCATTTTTAATTCCTTAAACAAGCCTACAGGAAGTAACGAGTTAAAGTTTTAAAATCTCCTCTTCCCCTAATCTGACAAACGTCCCAGGTAATAGGCCTAAGACTCAAGGCATGAATATAATTTTATTCTCTATAAAATCCTTCAGTTCTATTTCTTGCCGGGACGAACTGATTTGTGTATTATACTTGATGGCAAAGGACGTCAAATTAAGTTGAACTCTGAGACAAGCTTTGTGTGCCAGACCTACACGATACTGGAAAACAAACTACAGCAACCTAGACTATACTTTCGCTACTGATTATCCCGATAAACAAAAAAAAAATCTATAGCCATGCAAACTGTCAAAGGTCTTACTTGCAGAAGTTAAAAATGATCATCTCTAAGACCAGCATCGGCCCAGTGGATCCCAGAATGTTGAGCGGTTGACCGGCGAATAATGCAAAGCCAACACCTGTGATTGCAGCTGCCAGGATACACTCCATGGTGCCCTGTGAGATGAGAGAATGGAATGACCACCGGATACAGGTCACTCGAATTCTTTTATTCGAAGGAATAGGCAACCTGAAAGGTCTGTTGGTACAAAGATATGTGCAAGAGAATGCAGAGTTGCAAAAGACTTTCCCTTCTATCGCTAACCTTCATTGCATACTTTTCTCCCTCTCAAATGATGAAGCTGTCAAATCTGTTTGTCTAATCAATGTCCATTCTGTATGTTCTACTCCAGATTGAAAAAAAAAGAGAAGAAAAGATGAAGAGGAAGAAAAGAAGAAGAAGAAGAAGACGACGACGAAGAAGAAGTGGAAGGAGAAGCAGAAGATGAAGAAGAAGAAGAAGAAAAAGAAGAAGAAGAGGAAGAAATAATTAGGTTAGGCTTTATCAGCGGAACAAATTTTTACGTAATGATAACGTGAATTCATGGACTATATTAGAATAGCTGATGTGAAATAGAGCAAACTCTTCTGGAACCTCTGGCTGACCCTTGCCATTATTTCAGCTGTTTAGGGGTAAGGTTAGAAGGAATTGGAAAAAATACGGGGGTAAGGGGTGGAGAGGGGGAAGGGATATGGCAGGGACTATAATAATAAGGAAAGGAAATTGACACATGTAAGATCATTTTCCTGGGCAAAGAGATAATAGTGATCTCCTGTATATATATTTATATCTCAGTACCTACCCGAAACCTTTCTTCTTCTGTTCTTGATGCTGTTATAATATTGTTTGATTAAATGTCAGAGATTCAAAGTCCTACAAAGTAAATATCTGCCATGTTCTTTGAAAATTAAACCAAATATGGTACGATTTATTAATATGTTTCAAACAGACGAGCCCAAGCAGACACAGAAATTAGCTATACTCTGTTTCAATATTTTAAAAAGCTACAAAACTGGCATGTAAAACTGTGCATCTCTTGGCAAATGATCAACTTTGGCAGATAGGTACAAAGGTATGAGTATTCCTTTCTTTAAATTTGTTTTTGTTTTTGTTGTTGTTGTTTTTTATTTCTCTTTTTTAATACTTTCTGAACTGTTGATATGTATTGTAATGTGATTGGCTTCTGCCTAAATAAACTTGAACTTGAACTTATAACTCTGAACTTGAAATCCGTTCTTCTTCTGTTCTTGATATTGCTATACCTCTGAACCTAACTTCTTTCTCCTTCTGTTCTTGATGTTGCTGTACCTCTGAACCTAACCCCTTTCCTTTCTATTCTTAATGTGCTATGCCTCTGAACCCAGCTCCTTTCTCCTTCTGCTCTTGATGTTGCTATACCTCTGAACCTAACCCTTCTCTCCTTCTGTTCATGATGTTGCTGTACGTATATTTTAATCCTTTCCTTTTCTGCTCTTAATGCTGCTGTAACTGTACCTAATATCCTTCTTACTCTGTTTTTGATGTTGCCACCTAAACCCGTTCCTATTCTGTGTTAGATGTTGCTATCATCTCTGTACCGATATCATTTCTTTTTCTGTGTTAGATGTTGCTACATATCTCTGTACCTATATCCATTCTTATTCCTCTCTTGAAACTGTCACACCACGGTACCCACCATGTACTGAGCTGTGCCCTGTCCAAGAAGCCCCCCAAAGGTCACATTCGGGGTCAGTGTGGCGAGAAACAAAAAGATGGTGGAGGCGAAACATTGGATGTGAAGACAGTCCTTGAAGTCACTCACATACCACGGCAACTTCCTCTTGATGTCCGCCACCAACCCTCCAAATAGCCTGTAGGTGGTACGGTATATTTGATACATGTATGAAATGGGAGATATGAAACTTCTAACCAGCGTAGAGTAATTTGTTTATATTCCCTCACTTATCCCTGTCTCTCCCTCTCTCTTTCTCTTTCTCTCTATATCTATATCTATATCTATATCTATATCTATAAGACATGTATTAAATGGAAGGTATGAACCTTCTAACTAGCACTGAATAACGATGACCTGTTGTACGCATAGAAGTGGGCATTGCTTACATATTAGTTACAAAATGTGGAATTTCTTGAGTTACACTGGAAGTGGGGGCCGGGCAACAATGGCGGTCACCACCTGCGGTTCAAAATTTATTAGTGGAACTTTTTTCACAACGGCCATGCGTCAGAGGAGTATGTAGTAAGAATCAAGAAAGGTGGTTATGCTAATAATTGTCAAAGATAGAAGCAAACATCACTTGCAGGTCAACGCACTCCTCCCTAGCTCTTCCACATCTGTCGGAGCCATTGTTGTCCGCTCGAAGACTCACACTTGCTTAGACTCTCCGAGGCACCGTCCACCTAATAAAAGAACAGCCTCTCTTTGCTACTTTACATTCCCTGTATTAATTCCGTTGGATACCAAACATACGTAGACCTGCATCTCTTTCCCTACCTGCCAGTCCTCTTGAGCTCCTCTTCCTCTTCGTGTATCATCTTCTTCTCCACATGTTCTCGCTTTTCTTCCAGAACTTTTTTCGTCACCCGTCGGAAGTCCTGCAACATAGGAGACGAAACGGTGAAAACGGTATTGTTCTTGTCATAAAATTGTCAGTAACACAGGGTTGAGTCGTAGACTAATAACCATCATAATGATGACCTTCAAATAGTATCAGTATATTTCGATTTTTTGCTTAATATATATAAAATGCAGTGCCCTCAGGGGATTAGCGTTGTTTTAATTTATATCGGCCATTGTCATTGTTATTTGTTTATGCTGTTGTCTTTTTTTTTTGTTTTGTTTAGTATTTGGTAATAATTTATAGATGCTCATATGTCACGTTGTCATGAGCCAATAAACTTTCTTGAATATCGAATATTGTTATCTGTTTGTTATCTTCCTCCAATCAGGATTTAAATTCTAGGGTGTGTCAGCTTTCAAGTTTGTGGTTGTTTTTTTACGAAATTTGCTAGACTTCCGAGGTTAGACTCCCGCCACTTACCATGATGATAGATCTCTGGGATAGTCTTATAATACTGCCCTTAAGCAGCATGGCCGTGCGGATTGTGAGTCGTACTCAGAAACTGAAGACTTTCAAATATAAGGTTTATATGTTTGACTCGTGAGCTGGGCGGTTTACGTTGTATTGTCTGTGGGAAAGACACTTCTTTTCCATTTCCTCACTCCACTCAGGTGTCAATGAGTACCTGGCTTTTTAAGCTCTGGGGGAGGGTGGGGACCAGGGCGCTGCACCACTGGCGACCAGCAATGACTTTGTTATGTATTTCATTTGTAATATTATGTATTTATATGTATGATGTGTATTGTTATATGTGTTTGTATTATGAATGAGCTGTATAAATTATGGCATTGTAAAACAATTTTCCCTACGGAGTAAATATAGTTGTTTTTTTTGTTTTTTATTAGATCATGAATAAACCCAAATCTTAACTCCAAGCATATTTCTGCTGCCTGATCACTGATATCGCATACAGCTGACTATTTTACTTCCTTTATAGTAATCTTACAATGCCTGTGTGTGAAATAGACTGGTCGGTCAAGACTCATAGATCTGGCCCTATTTTATTATTTTCAGTTTCGAAAGCTGCGCAAAATGAATCCAAATAAGTTTGAGTATAGCAGTAAGCGATAACTTTTCTGTCTCAGCAATTCAATAATTCTCACGTAACTCTTCTCTAGCCACTGTTCTATTTCTACCGATATTAATAGTGTTATAAGATTCCATGATGTGGACATATTTTAAAATGAAATTTTCAGTTCAGTTCAGTTCGGTTCAGTTTATTATAGGCAGTAGGCCAAACGCATTCAATTTACATAATACATTACACAATTATGAGACATCAGGCACGCATCTTCATTCATGTCCTCCAGCTTCTTCCTTCAGCATCCTCCATGCACCCCCATTCATCTACTCTCTTTCGCTCTACTCTGCCTGGCTCTTCTCATTCTCTCTATCTCTTTCCAGCTCACATACTTCCACCCTCCCACACAGATCCTAACCCTCACGCTTCCAACACAACTCGAACCCCCCCCCCCCCCCCNCGGTCTCCCTCAAAACATACGCATGCACAGAAAATGTACACACGACTGCCTGGAAGCACTAATGGGGTAGACCATCTTTCTATTGTACTGTAAATTCTAATGCATTACTGTGATGCGCACTGCTCTTTTCTAATTTGCATGCAAAATTACGCATCCAAGTGCAAAAATGGTGCCCTTGTTTTTCTATTATGGATGTTGCTCGTAGGAAAATTTTTTATCTTACAACGTAGGCGTTTCTTCACCACCAGATTTCGCACATGTATCTGAATGACAGAGGGATTTTTTTTGTGTGTTTGTTTTTGTCTCAAAATTAAGTTACGAGGAACCAAGGGAAAAAACTGTTTCTCAAAGAAATATAATGAGAATTGAGCTTATACAAATACAATTTTTTGTCACAATACACAAAACAGTATCCTAAATATCTGTGTGGTGAAGTAACGACTGTATTTTGAAATAAATCTTTCCTAATAACAACATCCACAATTGAAAATAAAGTGCACTATTTCGCAATTTGGTGCGGAATTTCGCATGCAAAATGTTCAGAATTAGAAAAAGGCAAAACCACATAAATATATTATAATCTACCATACTATATATGTACAAGGATGAGCGCTATATAAATGCTATGTATTATTATTGTCATTATTATTATCATTTTTATTATTATAGAAAAATGGTCTACCCCTTTAATGAACCACATAGAAAAATGGTCTACCCTCTTAACGAACCACATAGAAAAATGGTCTACCCCTTTAATGAACCAGATAGAAAACTGGTCTACCCCCTTAATGAACCACATAGAAAAATAGCCTACCCCCTTAATGAACCACATAGAAAATTGATAGAAAAATGGTCTACCCCCTTAATGAAGCACATCCTAGGTACATTCACCATACCTGTGGCGGGACTTTGACGGGCGGTTCTATCCTGGTAGCAGAGTCCCAAACACAGGAGGGCAAGGCTGTCAAGTTGTTGGCGAACTCTCTCATACCTGCCAGAAACTCAAACCTGTTGGTGCAGCGTTCAGCCACCTCCCGGAAAATCTGTGGATGCAGGTCACAGGAACAGATGAAAAGTCATGGCTAAACAGGCATCAAGGAGTCCTATTACTGTATATGTAAATTACATTAAAAACTGTGTTTTCAAAAATCACTTCGGTGACACATAAAAATATACAGTAAGCCTGGGAAAGAGGAAGGCTGTGTGAACAATCAAAGCATGTTTTCATAAAATTATCGCGTAACATGTTTTACATTTTCTTTTTTTTTGTTTTTGGAATAGGCTGTTCCTCGGAAACAGCGCACTTTTATTCACCAAAATAAAAAGTAAGATATTTGACAATAGAAGCCAGCCATTCACATTTTGTGATATTCAGGATTCTGATTTTGATCGTCTCACACAGGTTATCTTACCGGGTCGATCATCAAGGTTCCGATACACCGGCCGATCTCCTTGACGTCATAACCAGTGTGCACTTCCGGTACCAAGCAGACGAAGACAAACTGAGTTGCCAACCGAACCTCGCACAGCCAGCCAAGATGGCGAGTCGGATTTAGACGAACTAGACCGATCAAGGGTCGTCGGAGACATGTTAGTTCGCCGATCAGAATGTTGGTTGCGACAGCATTTTTCGGGATCTTGCGTTGAAACTTGGTGTTTTTCTGGAAAAAAGAAAAAGAGAAAGGTATGTGTCTTTAATCTACAGGCTACTAATTGAGAGCAAAAGGATCTTCAAGTATGTGACTTTTGTGTTGTTATCGTTGTTGTTGTTGTTGTTGTTGTTGTTGTTGTTGTTGTTGTTGTTCTGTTCGCTAGTGTTCTTTCTCCTCCTTCTCCTTTCTTAGTCTTACAAAATCCCGGGACTCTTCCACAAAGTGCTTAGTTTAGGGTTAAAGGCACAACTGGAGATAGTCTTCAAAAGGAAAAAAGCAACACTGGAACAGTTCTAGACATCCGGAAGCTTGCCCATGAATGATGAGATCTCTTACCACCGTAAGAATGATATTGATATACTGGTGCTGAACGCACCTTTAGCAGCGTTCGGAATGCAGAATTAATGTAATTTTACGATGGTAGGAGACCCCAAAGTTAATGCACAAGCTTGCAATTATCATTGCCTAGAAACTCTCTTTCAAATGTGTTTTCTCTTTCCTAATCCTGCCCCTTACCAAAAAAGAAACACTTGATGGGAGAGTCCGGTGATAACGCCTATAGACTAATTAGTATTTCTTTTGTATATCACCAGTGACTGACCAGCGTGTCATCTGATGTCACGGGATGTGTGGCTTTTGCTTATGGGCTGAATGTGACAGGTGAATTTGCTCTTGGGGGTATATATATGCAAGATCGCGGGCAGTGTGGATACTGGAAGAATAGCGAGGGGAGTGCAAAAGATGAATGGCGAGGGGAGTGCAAAAGATGATTATTTTGGGGTAAATCCGTTTATTTTGGGGGTAAATCCGATCACCCGTTCCAGTCCTAGTTTTTCATGGAGTCTATGGCGCTCACCGATCGTCCGTTTCGTTGTCTCTCTCGCTTTGATAAAGGGGTCATCGGAACCACTGTCAGCAGTTACGACTCTTGAAGTTTCATCTCGACCATGTTTTTCCCATTCGCAGAATGTGGGATTTAGTCTTGTGCCACATAAAAATCTTGAGGAATGTGGCGCAAGGCAAACTACTGCTGCATCATAATACACAATGAATTATTAACAATGTTGTTTCTTGTCAGTTTTGACAACTCCATGTTTTTGCAAAACTCCATTCTCTCACCATTCTGCCATAGTTTTAACAGGCCTGTCTCGTTAGTGCAACTAAAGGTCTCGTTTGAAATATGAGTACACCTTAAAAAGTAATGTCAGACATCTCCGTGGTAAGCCAATAGATGCTCTTCAGAGGAATGTAAAGAAATACAGTTGAGAAAAGGCTGGATTCATGATTAAGTAGAAACTACGTAAACGTGTTAGTTACTGGAGAACTTGAGCGATAACGATGGAATCTCTTACTTCTGTAAGATTTGCATTAACTTTGCATCTTGAACGCCACCAAGAGCGCATTCACCATCGATGCAGTAATATAATTGTTACGATGGTAAACAAGATCCCATCAGTAAAGCAAGATATCTCAAACAATTTAATGTAGCTTTTTTTCTGCATGGTATACTTGAACTTTTTATTTTATAATTGTGACAATATTTTAAAGTTATTGTACATTTATTGCCAGTGATGATGTATTGTCTAATGTGTCGCGAGTGCCTTGCCATTTCTTAAATACTTTTGATCACTCATAATAATTATACCGTTCAGTAGGGTCTTCATTTCGTTACATACAATCTTCTACGTGTACAGTGACGCACCGTTTTTAAGTGCAATCCCTAAGCCACCTTAAGCTGTGAAACAATGAATAAATTACACCTCATGTGTCCGGTATACAACATATGACTTTCTTGGCCCAAATCTTTACAAGGAGATTGTAAAAGCTCCCAGGTCATCGCCCTCATTAGCTAATGGTCTGACGTCATATATATTGTAATATTATGTCGGGGCAAACAACGAAGGACATGTCTGGAGTTTATTATGACTTATACAAGACAAACTTTATATCTGAAATTTTACATTTGTTGTGATGATTCAGGTCAGGGCCATAACTGCCTGTCCGTCCCCATCCCACAGAGCCGTCGCTGAGCGCCCCAGTCCTCATGTCTCATCTCTTTTTATTTCTTTTTCTCCGTTTCTCTCCTCCTTTCTTCGATGCCCCTAGTAGTCCAGATCTAATGAGAGGAGTGATGTTGTGTGCCTAACAATGGCCAATCAGTAAATAGGATAAATTACATTGGAAGCCAATCAGCGACAACCAGGGCAGTTTGAATGATGAGATTTTGTTAAATCCAGTGACATTATTACCTCCTGTCTTCCTGCTTCTCATTCAGACACAATGGTTTGTATTTCAGGCGAGGTAGATTGCAAGCTCCTAGTTAGGGCAACAGTATAGAGTATTATCCAAAATGGTTCCTAAGACAGGAAGAAAGCTGCCACTGGGACATATTTTGAAGAACTGGTCACAAATACTCAGTCGAAAGTTGTAAATATCAATATTTTGTGATTATTGTGCTTTTTCATCTAAAGTGATATATCTCTTAAAGGGGATGATTTTTTTTCGTTATGACTATCTGTGCAAGATAGCCGTGACAAACCTCATTGTTTGATCCTTTTGTTTATAAAAGTTTGTTTGCTCTAAACTTTCAAAGGCAAGCATATTATACCGTAAAGAGTATTTTTGTGCTCAATGCATGACTATTAAAGATCACCTTGATCACGGTGGAATTTCTTGTACGTGGTTGTGAAGGGAAGGGAAGTTCGCTGACTGCAATAACAGAGCAAACCATAACTGGCCGAATTGTTAAAAATAATAATATAACTATCCTTGGCTGAAATACAACTATTATCTGTTAGACGCGGCGTATGAATGTCCAGGAGCTCTTAGGAAAGTTTGGGTCCTTTTCCACTGTTAAGTGTTCTGAGCTATGATGACATGGCTTCCTAATGAAGACAAAGAAAGGTCGAAGGGCAAGCTACCCGCGCCATGTCATGTGAAAAGGTGCTTCTCTCTTTCTCTCTCCTTGGAAACACACAAAGCAATGTGTTTACTGTTTTGCTTAAACCATTGAGAAAAAAATAACTTTTGGATTATGCAATTAGTCACAATAAATTTACGGGGAAAAACTACAAAAATGTGTCTTTGAAGCAGCCTGTCAAAACTTCTGTTCTCATAGCCGTTACCATCTACAGAACTGGTTCTCTATTGTCCTGGTTTCATTCACTGCAAATTAAATCTATACATTTTTGGGGCGCTGAAATTGACCAGCTAAACACTGGTCTGTAAAGTGTCGCTCATTTTGTAGTTGCAGTACATGGATAAGTGTGCACCTGTGACAGGCAGGCCTGCCATTTTGTTTTTTTTTTCCAATTTAACTAGATTATGAGATCAAATTTCACTAGACACTCTTTCTAAAGCCTCTCAAACTGCACTGCATACTTTACACAATACTTAAATTTATCTAATTTATGCATATTTCAGTCATTAGAGGGCAGATTAATTACTATGAAATATGGAATTAACAAACAACAACAAGGAGGAGGCAAAAAAAGAAATTCTTTACTTCGTAGCATCGCCTAGAGACTACAAGAACTCGACGTATGTGTTTCGTCGACTTTTTCAACGTTTTCCTCGATCTAATGGTGAAGCTGAGATTAGACAATAAATAAATGGAGCTACATAAATCAGATTTCAAAATTATGTTTGCCCAAATTGTGGGCTTAAATGCCCGAATAAATTGATAACAATAAACTATTTTTCGTGCCCGCAACCTTTCACTAAATGTTCCTGTTCGTTGCATTCCCCTCACTACATCACCTGAAAAACTCGGTTTCACTTCATCTAGTAAAAAATATCACACGGAATGGCACCCTGATGAAATGTCGGCGAAAATATGGGCTGAGTCGATATGTTAAGCCTGCAATGTCATCATTAAGATTATATTGTTGTGACATGACACAGACACATCGAATTGGTGTCACATAAAATGCATCTGAACATCCCTTCATTTTCAAAATCTTTAACAGCAGATACTGGACACGCCGAAAAGAATGCTCCAGGCAACAGGGCAGACAATGGCGTGCCTTTTCTCGCAACAAGACCCCTTAGGGTAATTTGTTGGCAAAGCGGTACAATGAATGCCTTATTTCAGGGGAGGATACTCCACTGACAAGAGTTAGGTAGGTCGCCTGAGAATTAATGAGGATGACCTGCAGGATGGATGCTTTTGGCCTGAAGATGGTCTCTATGCCCCAACTGGTTCGCTCCAGACTCTTGGCTATAGCATAGACTTCTCAACGCCACTCTTTAGAGACAGGGAGTTTGGGGTGGAACGAGGTAGGAAGAAATGAACATGGGGGAGGTTGAGGGAGTTTTGGGAGGAAGATGGTTTGACAAAGAGAGAGAGATATAGAGGAAGAGAAGATTTGTGGGAGGTAGGGAAATCTGAGGGAAGCTGAGGGGGGTAGAGGGGTTGAAGAAGATTTGAGAAGAGGTGAGGGTCTGGGAAGTGGAGACAAAGGGAAAGGGAAGTTGGAGATAAGGGAATATCAGAGAAGTTGGGGAATTTAAGAGACGGAGGATTTTTAAGCAAGGGTGGGAATTTCAGGGATATAATAGAGTTTAACTGAGAGGGGAGGGGGTNAACGGGACGATAGAGAGAGGAAGGGATGTTTGAGGAGATCGGGAGACAGCAAGGGAAGTTTGAAGGAGATAGGAAAAGGGAGTTTAAATTGAGAAAACAAATGAGTGATGAAGGAAGTTTGAGGAAGGCAGGGGGAAAAGGTGGGATGAAGAAAGAAGAGGCCGAGGTAAGCGCGGACGGTGGGAGAGGAGGGCTACAATCTCCTTTCCATTTTGTTTTCAAGAGGGCCCCGAACTTCCAGTAATTCATACGATACAAAATCAGATTGAAGCTGCACAATCCGATCATTACAGTTACATATGGCCGTCCATACTGCCTCGACTCAGACGAATGCGCTTTCAAATTTCAAATACTAGACGTTTATATATCAATATTTCATATCTGTAACGTTTGGATGACAGTAAGCTAACGATAGGCAAAATTTCTATGCAGTATGGAATGTTTTAAATATGAGACTAGGAAAAAAAATAGCGGACCGAAATGAAGCAAATGAATTAAAAAATGAGTGCTGTTGTCCCATCATGCCTTTTCTTTCCTTTTATACCTCGAATTGGCCTTTAGTGGCACAGTGCATTGTTCACATAGTGGACTCAGTCACGCTATCAAGGCAGCGTGGCTGTGTGGTTTGTTGTGAGTCGTACTCAAAACCTGAAGACTTTCAAGTGTTTGACTCGCAAGCTCGACGGTTTACGTTGTAGTGAGCTTGGGAAAGACACTTCACTTCCATTTCCTCACTCGACTCAGGTGTAAACCTGGCTTTAGAGCCGGGGGGACCAGGGCGCTGCACCGCTGGCGACCAGCAATGACTTTGTTATGAATTTCATTTGAAATATTATGTATTTACACGCACGATATATATTATTATATGTGTTTGTATTATGAATAAGATATATATAGCATTGTATGACACTGTAAAACAACTTTTCTACGCGGTAAAGAAAGTCGTATTTGCATTTTGTTTTCCATTTTCAAGTATCATCATTTTATGTGGATCTGTGGGGCCAAAACATTATATTTCATTTCTAGCACTAAAAGTCTTCTTTCCAGAGATGACTAGCTTTATCGTGCTCAGCTAGAATTATCTGAAACTAGGACAAAAAAAAAATAGACGAAAAATGACAGATGGTATACGAGAATTTTGCTAGGTCTGCTAAAGCATTGATATGAAGGCAAGACGATTTCACAATAAGCTACGTCTTTCTCCTGTGCGATTAATTTCCTGCAAAGCTGGACTAAGTCCAACCCAGTACTATATACATATGGCCAACATTAGCATCTCCATCATATATCAACTTCTTTGCACTCTTACTTTGCACAACTTCTCGTTTTGTTTTTGCTCTACTTTCATTCCCTCCCCCCCCCCCCCCCCCCCCCNGACCACATCTCTCTCTCTCCTCAGACCTCCGTTATGTCTTGAGTGTAGGTAATCGTCTGCTTGTCACTGCTCCCAGGTGACCTTGTGACCTTCATGGTAGAACTGTCACGAATTGCAAGAATTATAAACGGACTTTATTTTTCGCGGATGGCGACCAGATCTAGCCTCAGAACAAAACAGAGTGACAACAACAACTTGTAGGTCACTGTAAACTTGTACATTGTACATGCTCTATGGCAAAACTCTACACATCCGTTCGTGTTGCCTCTAACAGGATATTTTCACACGGACGAAGTTCGGAGGAAATCGGGACCGTGTACAGCCAGTTAATGGCTGGAAGAGGATACTATCAAGACCCCCAAAAGATGTGACCAAATAATCTATGAAACAAGAATAATTTTAGGGTTTTCATTATCGGATCTTTGGCATCCTGAATCAGATTTCTTCATTTTGTCAACATTGCGAGGCAGAGGAAGAACAACTGAAATTTCACTTTAAGTGGGTTATGGCCCTGCCTGACATTTCTGACATCTTAGAATGACTATACTGATATCACTTGTCGTTTTTGTGCACTCGGTTTTGTTGTTGTTTTTGTGTGTTCAGTTTGATCTAGTCTAGTTCCTTCATTTGCAAATATGATGATGATGACAATGTTGATAATGATCAAGATATGATACTAATGCCGTTGATTATAACAATGACGACGATGTAGAAGAATGTGATGTTATTTGTTCTGTGAAAATAAGAATATTATTGTGTTCATTTTTGTGTATATGTGTGTGTGTGTGTGTGTGTGTGTGTGTGTGTGTGTGTGTGTGTGTGTGTGTTGGGGAGGGTGGGGGAATGAAATAATGTGGAAGTTTTAGACTGTGAAAGAAATATCTAGCCCTGTCTGTTGAACATCCGAAAATTCATATATTAAATTACATGTCATTTTTAGTGCTTGATATATAATGTGGTGATAATGATGCTATTTCAGGTTTTGCTACTGAAGGCCGCTGCTGAAATTTTTGAAAGTGTGATTAAACAATTTTAATTATTCTATAAATTTTGCACGAAGAGTACAATTATTCGGTCGAGAACTGGTTTAAAAGTTCCGCTAATTTTATAACGATAATGTTGATATAGTATATTTTATAGTAATGTTGTTGACACTAGAGAAGTCGATGATGAGAAAGAGAGGGAGTGTGACAGCATTTACTTACTTACGTACTTATGTACGTACGTATGTATTTACTTACCCTTGCTATTTTTGGCGTGCCTTTGTGAGATCCCACCTCTGAAGGTTCTTCATTGGAGTTCTCTCCCTCTGAAAGACACCGGAAGCAACAATAAAAACCAATATGAATATAACTAATATTAGGGCTAGGCAGATTCGAATTCAGAGCAAAGATTCTATGGATCCGAACCCAGATTCGAATCGGTTTTGTGTGTGTGGGGCGGGGGAGGGGTGTAGTGGGGAGAAGAGGGTGGGGAAGAGGTGTGGAAATTTTATGGAATTTGCCCTTGTGATTCTGAGAGTGACAATAAAACCACCATTACCACCACCACCTCCACCAACACCACCTGTACCATTAATGTTACACCATTTGTTCATATTAATATATCGCTGTCCTTACACCTCCCTCCTATTCCTATCTTTCTTAAGTTATCAGCAACATCTCTCCAAACCACTTGTCACTCTTATTTTACGGCTTTCCTTTCATATATGAAGTCTTTTACAAATAATTATTTTCAGTTTAAAATATAGCTTAAGGATTACGCATATACAATCGGACAGAGACCCATATTTGAAAAAAAAACCGTCGTGATTACTTGTAAACAGTTCTTTTTTTTTTTTCTATTCTTGTATTTCCTGTGAACCAAAGTTAGAATCCATTCAACGACGATTCATGGAGCCGAATCCGGATTGAACTGGACAGAAAACGACGCAGTCATTATCACCTTACAACAGGTCAGTCATCAGGGGTTCGAGTCAGTTAACCAATAACAACACCGAAAGGGAAGTCTTGGCAACTTAAACTACTCTGAGTTATCATGTATGCACGGTCATCCAGGCAACACAAGCCACAATTCCAGCAATCATTACTTCCGCTTTCTGTTTTTTCATTGTCAAAGGAATACGATTGGCTGATACGGTCTGTTACAATGACGTTTATTGGCTAATGCATTTTTAAAAACATTCTGAAGAGAGATCTGATGATTCAGTCATAAAACTGTTTTGCTTGAACAGGAAGTAAGCTTTCCTGGAGTTGACTAATTAAGAAAGATCTGTTGACTTGAGTGATGAGTTTGACGTGTAGTTGTAGTTGATTCATTATTCTAACGATTTTCCCTTTGCATAAATTCATCTGGATGGTGTGGTGATCTACGTGAATGCGTCTACAGATTTTGGTCCTTTATTTATCTTATTCAGAGTTCATGTATCAAAATGAACTTGTTGCACTTATTATTTGTCAATGACCCTCTTAATCTCCCCATTCATTTCTAGTCTCTCTCAGAGCTCATCCTTCTCGACGCAAGACACGTTAACGACGACAAACATGGCCCTAAAGGTCCGAAGGTCGAGTCCCTTCTCTTGACATATGCAATGAATTTTGCCAAAATCTCGCTCCTACAGCGCATTTTCTCCTCCCGGTAACAAACGACTACAAGAACCGTCGCCTATCTCACGAAAGGACGTATGCCACATTTTGAATGTTTTGAGCTGAGACTACTAAAGCGAGATCTATGTTCTCACGAAGTGGCGTATGGATGGCTCTGATAGTTTCGGAGATATTAAACATTTACTGATTGGAAGTATGCTATCAATTCTAAATCATCAATGAAACTTTAAAACGATCTCTTGAAAACCTAGCGAACGTCCCATAAGTCCCTACACGAAATGAGTGACGGAATGTCCTGTGGTGACAGGCGTCACGCACAAGTAATGGATCAACTCGCAGGGCAGGACTGCAAGCGGCCAGAGAACCACAATTATAAGAGCTTTACAGTATTCATACGAAACAATGTACAATAGACTCGACTTAATTGGTTGCAAACAAGTAATGGACAAGCTCGTAAAGGCAGGACTGCAAGCGGCCAGAGAATTACAGTTATAAGGGCTTTACAGTAATACGAAAAATGTACAGTAGATCAGTAGCACAGATCGACCTTACGAACTCAAACTGGCATTAGTGGCCATATGCTTAA
>JAWQUT010000223.1:530666-559792 GCA_033807755.1 Ellobium chinense
GTGTGTGTGTGTGTGTGTGTGTGTGTGTGTGTGTGTGTGTGTGTGAGTGAGTGTGTTTATCAGCGATCACAATTTTATATCGATCTTTCCCGAGCAGAAATCCAAATGCAGCAGCATTTAACATCCACTCATGTAACTTCGTCTGACTAGTATAAATAAATCGATTATAATTCAAACTCAGGGAAGTTCTATATTCATCTGTACTGGCGTAAAATGTCGTATTTTAATTTTTTTAAATTTTGGAGAAATCAGAATGAGAAACAGAAAGTTTATTTAGGCCACGAACCAAAACAACATTACTCTGATGTTAGGTAACGACGGATATTGCACTGTTGCAAGGTAAAAACAAGCGTTACACTGATGCAAGATAAAAACAAACGTTGCAACAATGTAAGGTAACAGCAAACGTTACATTGATGCAAGATAATATTACATATTACAAGGGGATAAGGTAACAACTCATGTTCATTGGTGCGAAGTAATAACAAACGTTACAATAGTGCAGAGTAGTTACAAACTTTACGTGTAAGATAACAACAAACGATACATTGGTGCAAAGTAACAACAAACGTTACACTGGAGAGGAGGAAGTGAAGACGAAGAAGACGAGGAGGAGTAAGAAGAAGAAGAAGAAGAAGAAGAAGAAAAAGAAGAAGAAGAAGACGACGACCACGACGAAGAAGAAAAAGAAGAAGAAGACGACGACCACGACGAAGAAGATGAAGAAGAAGAAGAAGAAGAAGAAGAAAAAGAAGAAGAAGAAGAAGAAGAAGAAGAAGAAGAAGACGACGACCACGAAGAAGAAGAAGAAGAAAAAGAAGAAGAAGAAGAAGAAGAAAAAGAAGAAGAAGACGACGACCACGAAGAAGAAGAAGAAGAAGAAGAAGAAGAAGAAGAAGGAGGCGAAAAAGACGAAGAAGAAGAAGAAGAAGAAAGGGAAGAAAAAGAAGAAGAAGAAGACGACGACGATGACGACGACGACGACGAAGAAGAAGAAGAAGAAGAAGAAATAGACGACAAAGAAGAAGAAGATAAAGAAGAAGAAGAAGAAGAAGAAGAAGAAGAAGAAGAAGAAGAAAAAGACGAAGAAGAAGGAGAAGATAAAGAAGAAGAAGAAGAAGAAAAAGAAAAAGAAGAAAAAGAAGAAGAAGACGACGACGAAGAAGAAGGAGAAGATAAAGAAGAAGAAGAAGAAGAAAAAGAAAAAGAAGAAAAAGAAGAAGAAGACGACGACGAAGAAGAAGAAGAAGAAGACGACGAAAAAGACGACGACGACGAAGAAGAAGAAGAAGAAGAAGAAGAAGAAGAAGAAGAGAAGCAGAAAAAGGTTAGTCTAAACATAATGATAACAAACTTTGCATATGACATTTGTAAAATACGTCTTTAAATGCCAACACAGAGGAGACCACAGAAACTCCTGCCGATTATCCTAAGAAATCACAATTGTTTCTTGCATTCCCAGAGGCAAGATCAATGTCATAAACCTCGCTCACGAGAAGATNGTGTGTGTGTGAGTGTGTTTATCAGCGATCACAATTTTATATCGATCTTTCCCGAGCAGAGATCCAAATGCAGCAGCATTTAACACCCACTCATGTAACTTCGTCTCACTAGTATAAATAAATCGATTATAATTCAAACTCAGGTAAGTTCTATATTCATCTGTACTGGCGTAAAATGTCGTAGTTTAATTTTTTTAAATTTTGGAGAAATCAGAATGAGAAACAGAAAGTTTATTTAGGCCACGAACCAAAACAACATTACTCTGATGTTAGATAACGACGGATATTGCACTGTTGCAAGGTAAAAACAAGCGTTACACTGATGCAAGATAAAAACAAACGTTGCAACAATGTAAGGTAACAGCAAATGTTACATTGATGCAAGATAATATTACACATTACAAGGGGATAAGGTAACAACTCATGTTCATTGGTGCGAAGTAACAACAAACGTTACAATAGTGCAGAGTAGTTACAAACTTTACGTGTAAGATAACAACAAACGATACACTGGTGCAAGGTAACAACAAACTTTACACTGGAGAGGAGGAAGTGAAGAAGAAGAAGACGAAGAAGAAGACGAAGAAGAAAAAGAAGAAGAAGAAGAAGAAAAGAAGAAGACGATGACGAAGAAGACGAGGAGGAGTAAGAAGAATAATAGAAGAAGAAGAAGAAGAAGAAGAAGAAGAAGAAGAAGAAGAAGAAGAAGAAGCAGAAGAAGAAGAAAAAGAAGAAGAAGAAGAAAAAGAAGAAGAAGACGACGACGACGAAGAAGAAGAAGAAGAAGAAAAAGAAGAAGAAGAAGAAAGAGAAGAAGACGAAGAAGAAGAAGAAGAAGAAGAAGAAGAAGAAGAAGAAGAAGACGAAGAAGAAGAAGAAGAAGAAAGCGAAAAAGACGAAGAAGAAGAAGAAGAAGAAGAACAAAAAGACGAAGAACAAGGAGAAGATAAAGAAGAAGAAGAAGAAGAAGAAAAAGAAAAGAAGAAAAAGAAGAAGACGACGACGACGAAGAAGAAGAAGAAGAAGAAGACGAAAAAGACGACGAAGAAGAAAAAGATAAAGAAGAAGAAGAAGAAGAAAAAGAAGAAGACGAAAAAGACGACGAAGAAGAAGAAGATAAAGAAGAAAAAGAAGATGGAGAAGAAGAAGAAGAAGAAGAAGAAGAAGAAGAAGAAGAAGAAGAAGAAGAAAAAGACGACGAAGAAGAAGAAGATGAAGAAGAAGAGGAAGAAGAAGAAGAAGAAGAAGAAGAAAAGGAAGAGAAGCAGAAAAAGGTTAGTCTAAACATAATGATAAAAACTTTGCATATGACATTTGTAAAATACGTCTTTACATGCCGACACAGAGGAGACCACAGAAACTCCTGCCGATTATCCTAAGAAATCACAATTGTTTCTTGCATTCCCAGAGGCAAGATCAATGTCATAAACTTCCCTCACGAGAAGATGCTTAGGTGACTGCCATAGCACTAGAACGAGATGTGTCTCATATAGATGTGCTGTCATTCTAGTTTGGTTACCAGGCTGTTTTTAACCTAGATGTATTGTTTTCTTATTTTTGCTATGTATGAATAGCTGCTATTGACGACAGCAACTTCTCGAACGTTTTCTTTTCTCACAATATGAAGTTTAACATAGAACTTTCCGATAATCGCAACTCCTCAGGAAACGCAAAAGAGAAACTGCGTTTAAAAGAAGTTGCTATTAAGAAAATACTTTTACATTAAAAGGAAAAAAATACAGCATTATGATATCTGAGACATGTTTTTCTTTCTGGAAGACTTAAGTTGGAGTTGCTACTAAGCCCACTGCGCTTGAATTCGGTGGTTCTCTAATCTTCGCGCACACATGTCATAGCATTGTGCAAAACTCGTCTTTTGATTATACTCCATACAAAATTTTGTCCATTAGAAATGTTCAGATGATATTTCGATAACTGAAGGCAGACTTTTTTTAAGCACCACAAACAAGCCACCAACAGTCACAAAATACTTGTGCAACGTTTTTACACAGTCATTATACTGTTGTACTCCAGTTTGTCATTGCAAGAGTGCATGACCTTGTCTGTGAACCAGAACTTAAGCCATGTAGTGTTCCTTTCAAAGAACGGGAGATAATAAAATTGCATCTTTTAAAAGTAAAATAGAGTTAAAACCGATTACTTGAAGTTTGATTCTTAGAACTACAGAGCCGCTACAAATCACCCAGCATCACGTTCAAAGACAATGTCCAAGGTAGTGCCAAATTTTATAAACTAGAATCAAATTCATAAACCTGACATTCAGATAGGGGAGATAAGTCGAAAAACATGTGGGTATCAGTTAAAAATTCTATCTTTCCTGAATACTCCGGTATTCCGGCTGACCAGCCAAAATACTCACTCTGTATGCGTATAGTTTACTTGAGTATAAACCTCATAATTCACAGTCTCTTTTAGTTAACCAGCGTCCCGTTCGGATTTCTGACCCCTATTAACACTGATTGTTAATTCGCTAACATAATTATACAATTCCCTTTTTTGAAGCCCTGCCAGCCAATGTCATGGTGTAGAAACATGTAAAAAGACCCGAGCTCTAGATAAAACATCCAACCTTAAAGTTTCAGGTACAGTTTGAGCCTTATAGGTATAAAAATAAAGTGTGTTAGGCCTAATTATTAGTGCGTGGTCAAAACCAGCCTAATGAAAAATTTGAACTAAGTCAGTCGGAGAGGTGATTATCTTTGAAAGATAGCTGTGAAACATTTTGGACGTTGACTGACACCCCCATCCCTCCCCCTTCTCAATTTCGACTGGCTGTCATAAACTGGACGTCTGGACTTCTAGAATTCTATACCTGAATTACATGAGCCATAGACATAGAATTCACAACTCTTAGTCAGTAGTACTCAAACGTCGGGTAGAGCAAGATAATTTCCATCATAATTTCCATTTGATTAGCCAAAGATCCTTTTAAAAATTATTTCGACTGGCTGTCATAAACTGGACTGATACTTCTAGAATTCTATTCCTGAAACGTTTGAGCCTTTGAATTCACCAACAACTCTCAGGTTAGTGGTATTTCGATTTCAGGTAGAGCAAGATAATTTCCATCATAATTTCCATTTGATTTAGCCAAAGATCTTCTTAAATTTTATTTCGACTGGCTGTCATAAACTGGAATGATACCTCTAGAATTCTACTCCTGAAACATTTGAGCCTTAGAATTCACAACAACTCTCAGGTTAGTGGTATTCCAATTTCAGGTAGAGCAACATAATTTCTATCATATCAAAAGCCTGAATTAGCCAAAGAGCGACTTAAACTTTATTTTGACTGGCTATCATAAACAGACTAGACTAATACTTCTAGAATTCTATACCTGAAATATCTGAGCCTTAGAATTCACGGCAACTGTTAGTGGTACTCCAGCCTCAGGTAGAGTAAGATAATTTCCAGTGTTATAAACCTGCATTCAGTAAGTGCAACCCTCCAGCGTCAAGGCTGACAAACTTCTGTGACCAAAGGGGATGACAGCACCACATTTCAACCGTACCGTTACGCAGAGAGAGGAGTTTGGTGGAGCCCTTTTTTTTGTGTTGGAAGGGGCTGGGAGAGGAGGGGGGCTGGGGGGACCAGGGGGTCAGGAGGAAAACTTAGTGGATGTTGAGAGGCGAGACAATCACACAAAGACGATTTTTAGAGATGTATTTGTCAAATGAGGCAGATAGGGTCACTATAGGGCATAACACTGGCTTGCTGGGGGGGGNGGGGGGGGGGGGGGGTGAGGGTGGGGCACCGATTTTTGTCTTATTAACTGCACTGGCAGGTACATAGTGACATCAAGGACGACGTGACTTGTCTGGTAGGGCTAGCTAAGTTTTCAAAAAGCGGCAGGGAGGTGGAGGTGAGGACAGCGTAGGGGTTGGGGGTCTGAGAAGGGGAGGTGAAGCATAGTTTGGATAATCCACACAATACAATTTCAGATACAAAGATGGGGTGTTGGCGAAATAAAGAGTCAGAGCTTAATGCTTGAACTTTAAGTAAGGACTAAACGATTTATAGGAAGAGAAAGAGGGTGCGTGTATAGAATTGTTTTTATGACGTGTCTCCGATAATTAGTTGACATAATTATGTTTACTTCCAGAATAGTGCAAGGTGACTTTGTTCGTTATTGCCTCGCCCCACCTTTTGGCACCGCCCTTGTTTCCTGTCATGGTGTTAGCAGTAGAGAGGTGAGGAAATTGGGAGGAGAAGGAGAGAAAGAAATTTTGAGATGGTGAGTAAGAGAGGGTGATAGAGAAGAGACAAGGAAAAGAAAAGAAAGTGAGACACACAGAAAACGAGAAAGAGAGAGAGAAGAGGAGGATAAAGAGGAGCGACAGAGAGGCAGAATAAGAACACAGGAAGGGAGATGGAATAACTGTATGCAGTAAAAGAAGATGAGAAATAAAAGAAAGACATATGAAGACAGTGAGAAAAAGAGAGAGAGAAAGAGAGTATTGACCAAAAGATGCAACACAGAGAAGACAATGTGAAATAAAACAGAGAAATAAAAGAGACAGGAGAAAGTGGACGGAGACACACACGCATACACACACACACACACACACACACACACACACACACACACACACACACACACACACACACACACACAAGCACACTCACAAACACACACACACACACACGCGCGCGCGCATACACACGCATGCACACACACACAGATAGATAGAGAGAGATAGCGACAAACAACAAAGAGGCAGAGGGAGAGTAAGAGAGAGAGAGAGAGAGAGAGAGAGGAAGGGAGGTAGAACTGAGAGAGAAACATATGAAACGAAAAAAGGTGGTGCAGGTTAAAGAACAGCTCACTCTCATCTTTCTGTGCTACGCCGTGACGTCACTTAAACAACGTATTCCCTCCCCTTTCCCACAGTCCTCTTCACCCTCTTACTGCCTCATTTTTACGTCACTTAAAGTCTTTAGTTACTAGCTCCACCCGAAGCGTCGAACCCGACAATGACATCGTGGGAGGGACCGGGCCATTTTGCAAAATTTACAGACTTCAATTACAGAAAACGGTCAGAACAGGGAAAGAAAATCTCTCTGTGGCATACATTCATCAATCTAGACTTAAGACTTCAAGATCTCCTCAAAAACGTACATTATTTTATTAACGCAAAACTGTTGTCGAAAAACACAAAACAGACAATATTGCGCACGTTCTTTATAAGGTCGTTTCAAGGTTAGTGGTGCTATTGCCGTGCTAAATTTATTGACGTAAGCGCTCTGAAGAAATAACGTAAGCCGCACAGCATTTTAAAAAAGATGGATCTTTGGGGTTACACCCAAGACGGAAAGTAATCTATTAGAATTTCATTTCTGCCTCCATTCAAATATTTTTCTTTATATGTCTTGATGGTCATTAACCTATATTTCATTGTCCTGTATACCAGATTTTCGAAAGCGACGTTGTTCTGATGAAAATATCGCTCTAAACAACCACCATTTTGTCAAGGAACCCACTCTTTCTTCTTCATCTCTTTCTGCTCCCCCCTCCCCCGCGCTTCTCCCCAAAACCCTCTCATTCCCTTCCCATCCTCCGATATGTGTAAACTGTGCCAAATGAGTGGCTTACCTCAAAAGAGTGGGGGATACCTATATAGTTTTCAGTGTAAAGAGAAATTGTAACGAGTAAGACAGTGAAAAATTCCAAACTATTCAAAAATATTGCTGTCTGTTTACCTCATGCCTTAGTCATTTACTCTCAAATGTTATATTTATTTAATATCCATGCACACCAGTAGGTATGACCATACAATGACCATGAAATGCAGACTTCAGGCAAGTAAACCAGATTTTTTTTTTTTACACTCTTTGCTTTGCTTCAGATATTTATACTGTATTAAATTTTCACAAGACACCTTAAGAATTGTAAACTTTGCGCTAGCACATTAATCAAATAATAATGTCATAAATCAAATTTTAGTTATAGAACTAAAGATCCATGTGGAATAATCTGCAAAGATCTTTGCGGAACCACCAGCATGAACGAGAGTCAAGAATTAAAAGAAAATTTTATTTATAAATTCTCCCCCTATTGAAATAAGGCAATTCTGACAAACTTGCCACTCAAGACTCAGAGAAGAAAATGGGGAGGAGAGCAATGGGCATTTGAGTTTGAAACCTTTTACAGCTGGCCCAGGATTGTGCTATGTATTGTGATACCTATTTGCATGGACGTCTGGTAAAACAAAAGAAATGAAACAAACAAACAAACAAACAAACAAACAAACAAACAAATAACAAGCCATGGTTTCAACTTTCATAAACTCTCTGTGTTTCTCAGTTTTATATTAATTTGTAGATCGGTGGATGTTTACCTTACTACCTGAGATCTCAAACAGAGCAAGTTCATAGTATAATTGGCATAATCATTTATTACATGTCTGTCCAGTACTCGTTTTCATTACAAATTCCACCAGTCTCTACCACGTCAGAGCATCAGTTGGTCTAATTTCACTTAAAACTTAATCACTGAAAAGCAGTGTAGCTAAGCGGTATTAACCACAATAAGGGGACATAATAACTTCCAAGGGCGTAACTCCTTCAGTAAAATCCACTATAGAACAACAAATCCAGCGAACTTAATTTTTACCGGGAATACAATGTCTCTCTGGGACATAAGGAACAACTGTTATCATGAATAGGCAAACCGAAAAAAACCGTAAAGTCCTAGAAAGAAATGGCGTATTGCAGCCGGGCTCAGTCTATACATCGATATAGCGCATTACGTCGAAAAATGTGTGACGCAGTCTGCATATGCTTTTTGACGCAGTCTGCATGCCGAGTGGTGCAATTTTCCCTCCCTCAAAGAGCCTGAGAGTCAGATGATCCTGAGATGGCTAGCACTGAGAAAGGAACCAAAAGGGTCGTTCTACAGAAAAGTTCCCACATGCAAACCCATCCTGCTGTAAAGGACTGACTACTATAAATATAGATTTTCCACCGAAAGTTGGGAGGCTGGATGAGACAAACATGGGACAAGTCTTCTTTTTCATTGTTATTTTCATTGTCATATATAACCACTTCTACACACATGTTAGTCTCATAACATGGTCAGTATGATACGTAGGGATTGGGTATTCTGAAAGGCTCTACCGATTTCCCAGTCTTAAATCGTGGTTGAAATTCGGGAAGTGGATGTGCCCGACGGCACAATCCAATCTCAATCTAGTCGAGCTCACAAAGCTATTTTTTCTAATAAATGAGTGGGCATAGAAACATGAAAGAATATAAACATATGAAAGCCTGTAGAAGAAACTTCAAGTTCAAAGGTTTCATGAGGCTATAGGCCAACATCATTTCACAATACAATACAGTATTACTGTACATACATTCGCTCTCATGAGCTTTAGTAAACGTTCTGTTAGATAAGTGCTCGGACTAGACTGAACACATTACTAACATCAATGATTACCATTGTACACACGGACTGTATAGATATGAATTAGCATTAATCTGGTGAAGGAAAGGGTGAACTTACATTCTAATATGACCCACTGAAAAGAGACACCTGACAGGCAAGGCTTTGTTGCCAATAAGCAAAATAAATACACAAAGTATAAAGAAATGTGTAGATCTAGACAAGCTTTGAAGCAGTAGGTATGATATCCTGGGATTGTGATGCTTGGCTTAATATGCCTTTGCATAGGGACTTTGCTTGAAAAAAAATCCCTTAACCCCTATCTCAGCAGATACACTGAAAATATGAGCGAGTTTATCCCATGTAGGCACTAGAGCGCAAAAGCTAATGACGTCATGCGGCTAGATAAATATCCTTGTTCCCTATAGGGCGTAGAAGAATGCAGTCTCCTTACCTCACTTGAAAAATGGGTTAGCACTCAGTTATTTCTACGATAGAATAGATGTACTGTTTTGGGGCTGTGATCGCCTAGATTTGGTCTATCAAGGAGAAAGGCCAGTAAAAGTGGATGGGGGATGTACAGGCAGTTGGCAGCTTGCCTGATAGGATGATGGGTAAGCGTCAGGGTTGCCACTCGTAGGGATTTTTCCTTACAGTAGGGTAAAATTGTGTTACGTGAAGCCACTCTCTATTTTCCCTTTTGTAGGTAAATCCCTTTTCTTAAGTTATTGGAAAGAATTCGCAAAATTTAAGGTAAAGTGGGTAAAATGTCTTATTTTCTAGGATTTTATGTCTATTAAATTTTCTTCAACATCGTGCGTAAGGAAATGGAAGAGAAAACTTCACTCTCGCTATGGGGGAGACCATATGACCAAAGTGGCAACATAGGTGTTCCTGGCAGAGGGTGGGATGGTGAGGAATGATGGGGAAAGGGGGTGGGGTGATGGGAATTTCAGGGAGAGAGAGTGGGGTGATTGGTTGGGAAAAAAAAAGGGATCGGCCACTGGCAAGCCATTGAATTAGACTAACTGAAATTTGGTCCCACTGCTATTTTGTAGAACAGGATTAGAGTACAAGAGAAAGTCAAGGGAAAGAAGATGTTATAAAACAAACAATGGACGGAATGGAAAGAAAGAAAGGAAGAAAGAAAGAAAGAAAGAAAGAAAGAAAGAAAGAAAGAAAGAAAGAAAGAAAGAAAGAAAGAAAGAAAGAAAAGATAAAATACGCTGGATTGATTATGATAATGAAGTGCTAGGACTTGGTTTTTTTTTGTTCATTACAGCAGACTATTAGCGTGTATACTGTATATGTGTCTGTACTGTAATATAATGGACGCATGTGCCATATGACCTCGTCTAGAATTTGTAATGGCACCTGGAGGTGGATTCAGGGGTGAGGCGGGGGAGGGGTAGAGCAGAAACAACATCAGAGACATCTCCAAGTTTGAAAAAAACATTTAATACTTAGCATAGTTCCCTTAAAATAGACATGGAAACATCCTTAAAGAAACAAAACGCAGTCAGGCATAATGTTTTGCCGATCTTTTGTTTTTTGACAGGGCATGATAAAATAAACTCTCGTATTTGAAAAGGCCAACTTCTGTTAGATCATTCGAAGCCTTGTACCTACTCTTTCCCATCCCGTCTTTGCCGTGGTGCAAAACTATATTTACGAATGTACACAGAACATTGTCGAATAACTGGAGAAGCGTGAAGCATTGAATGATGATATGAAAAATATATTTTCGTAAAGGTGTGTATTTTCAACTGCTAACCTAAAGGCCTACTGTATAACAAAATCATAGATATCGTATCAATGTCTTACTGCCCTAATCACTCAAAACGCAAGCCCGTTCTCGCAAAGTGCCATTTTTGTTTAGGTATTCAATGCACATGAATCGTTAAACTAGACTAATGTCATTCAAATTTCTGTGATCTTGGCGCCCTAAACACACATCCCAACTATACTGCATTATGTACACAATTGTCAATTCATTGCATGTTTTGCATTCGCTATATTGTTTGCTCCCCTTTTACGACGAACTGATACGAACTTAACTGAACTGAATTGATTCTGTGATCGTTAAAACTCCTTCCCCAATATCTTTTCCTGTTTGTTTTTGGCACTACGAGACAATGATAAGAAGTAATGATCTAGATGTAGATCTAGACGTAATTTGGTTTGTGCTCAGTCAATAGGTCTGATTTGTATGCAAAAGACAGAAGTCTAGAAGAATAAAGCTTTTTTTTTTTTTGTCTAGTCTGTGGATGGCACTGCCACATCTGAAAGCTATTTCTTTCTGTCGTTCTTTTTCCTACCTAAAACAAAATGACACTCTGCTGAAAAGTGAAAGTACCCAGGTGTACGGGATTTTTTCTTGCGCGGGATTTTGGGGAGGGGGGAGGGGGGTGGAAGCACAGTCTAGAATAGCCATCTTACTTTATTTTGTATGCATGGTTACATCAAAGCATGCTTTCTGTTTGTTTGCTTTGGCATCGTGTAGACAAATTAGACCCATCTCAACGGAAAAGGGTAGCTGTGGAGATGTTTGGGTCCATGAGGAAGCTCAAAAAGCTAAAGAATGAATATTTTTAAAAAATGGCAAACTGAATTGCAAATTTGTGATGTAACTTAACAGTGTGCTTTTCAATCAACAAAGCGACTTCCAAGTAATAAAGAAATACAATGGAGGAGGTGAGGGAAGGAGATTAACGTAATATAAGATTCTGCCACGCCTCTTCCCACGCCTTTTTCTGTCATGTTTGATGACGTCATTTGCTCATTTTTTTTCGACCCACCCTTTCAACTTTAGCTGATCTTGGATCATGGGGTTTCATTTGTCTTGGGAAGTTTTCATTAAATATTTTACATCTGATTAGGGTTACGTTTGGTTGGTTATGGTAGGTGCGGTAAATCGGAGGTTTTTTTTTATTCTGTGAGTTATCCGTCTGAGATTTTAAGCGACGGAAGTATCAGTCTCTATGCAGGCCAAAATGGTTGCCACAATGCAGAGTAGAAAAAAATACTGAGCAAACAGAGACCTCCTTGCTTCGTTTACCTTTTCACTAGTACATTGTGCTGTCCTACAACTTATCAGTGAATGCTTCAAGCACTTGCTGATGATATTGACTCACTTCTGGAGGTATATGATATAATTCAATAACAGTTTCATTCACGTCATTCATATATACTGTACACAAACCTTTCTTACACACCTGCTGTTAGCCAAAACCTTTCCTTATGCTACGTTGCTAGCCAGGCTGGCTTTAAGCAATTGAGAGTAAGTCTGGTTTCTTTAAAGTGAAGTTAAAGCTTTGTGTACAATATATAGGCACTTACAACATGACCATGGAGGGAGGAACCGAACCCAAGACCTTCAGATCCTGAGCCCACCGCCCTAATCATTCGACCACCTTGCTCCACTAAGTGTGATCGTTGGTAATTGTGCCACTATGTAGTATGAGTTCAAAATAAAATGACTTCACCTTTCCGAATCAGTCAGCCAGGACAAACAATTCTGTACCTGCCATGGCCTCAGATTGAGGCTCGAAAAACTAAATTATTGAATACTATTTCTAGTTATTGGTAAACATAAAGCGAGACAAAAATGGTAGGTGGCCTTGACCTATTTTAGTTTTGTGAAGCCTCATCTGGCCTAGTTTAGCCAAATAGAGAGCTTTTTGTTGGGTTTTTTTTTCGTTTTTATTTTTCAGAAAGGTCAGTTGATTGAATGTCACGTTATCTGTCTTATTTTATCTGACATTAAAATTCAACATAGATTAGTAAGACCACATATATAACAGGTTGCGAGCAGTCGCTTCTTGCGTCTCCAGTATGTACATGTATATATCAAACAGTTACGATATATGTTTATAGCCTCTGATTTAAAAAGACAGTGTTACCTATGCGTTCCCTGACGAATTTGTGACCTTAGTTCGTGTGACTTCGTGTCTTACTTGATCCCTGCTCATTTAACCTCTTTTTTTCTTTGCCCTTCTAATCAATCTAGAAGTGGAGGAGGAGGGTAATTTCACCCTTTCATACGACGCCATTATGTACAAGATTTACAACCTCGAAGTTAAACGTTCATTTATTTTATATGACAAATGATCACCTTATTACGCACGGTTTGTGTGTGCGTGTGTGTGTGTGTGTGTGTGTGTGTGTGTGTGTGTGTGTGTGTGTGTGTGAGAGAGAGAGAGAGAGAGAGAGAGAGAGAGAGAGCGAGAGAGAGAGAGAGACAGTAGGCAAAGCTTGATTCACAGCAAGGTCACAGCACAGCCATACATGTATGCATATATAAAAATATGCCTTTTGTGTCAAAATGTGACATCTCATTCGTGGAGAGCGAAACAACAGGTGATCAGAGGAAAAGCCCCCTTCACACAGAAGTCAGCGTCTTGGGACCTTATATTTCTTAACACTTGAAAGATCCGAGCCGGGAGCACATTGCAACAGCACCAGTCACACCTGGTAGCACAGTTTCATCATGTCACAGCGCCACCTGCGGACAACAGCCTAAGGCATGTTGCACCGAAGTGGAAATACGCGTAACAACACCACTTGGACAAATGAATTCATCCAAATAAATCTTTTCGGTCATGTCGGACGTGTATTGTCTTGCATAATAGTATTTTTATTTGTTTGGTAGACAGGAATATTCATAATAGATTGGGAGCATTTTAAGCATCATGATGCCGTAATAGAATTTATACTATTGTCGCTCGCTTCGCTTGAGTACGGCAGTAGGCATCTCCTTGTCGATTTCTGAGCGCGGCGGTAGAATTAGGCACCCCAGTATCCCCTAATTAACCGACAGACAACACGTGCAAACAGTCATTATCCGTAACAGTGGTCACGCAGGCAGTTGGAGGCTGGACCCGAGTAGCCTCGCCCTATGAGAGTTAATATGGCTACATGCACTTTTGATCGAAATGACGGTTTAAAACCGTTAAACGCAAATTGAAATGTATTGTTGACATAATGAATTCAAGCAATGTTTCTCTGCCGAGCGCTTCGCAGAACGCCAGGCATTACATTTTTTCGGGAAATGTCCAAAAACTCACAATGGTAACGCGGTTCACAACACCAAAAAAAAACCAAAAAAAACCCCAAAAAATGAAGCGGCACTGATACGCTGTCCTTCCCTTATACTAAGACAAAACTCAAAACTGCTTCCGGCACCCACTGATGTTTTAGAACAAAAGAAACGCCAATGACGCTGTGACGCGGTGCAGCCGCCGGACCACACCTAGGTCATGACCCCATTCACCCCTCTATTGTTTTTGATTGATATTTGGAAGAAATTAGAGGATTCACCACTCACCGTAACGAAGGCTGTAGCTTTCCAATGAACTCGACTAAGTGACATTCTAATGCTCATTTTGCTTGGCCCAAAGTCAACTCGAAGATATCTCGCCAACTTCTGCAAAGTCCTTCAGAAATTAAGGATGTTTCCGCTCATTCACCCTTAAAGGGACAGGATAGTTATTCTCTTCACAAGCTAATTAAGGCTACCTCATTTTTCATAAAGTTTAATCCCCGTATAATTTTCTATCGCCCGACAGTTTCTCAGAAAACACCGCTGGAATGTCGGGATTATCATCCTGCTCGCTACCATTACTTGTACTGCGTGACTTCAAAATGCGAGATTGGCTAGCCGACAAGTGCCAGACGGTTTGCGCATGCGTCCTCCTCACCAATCGTCTGCGAACCTTTCTCGCTTTATGATGTCACAAAGCACGAGTAATGGCGGCGTACACAGAATGAAAATCCTGACATTTAAACGGTGTTTACTCAGAATGGACCAGGCGGAATGAAAATGTAAGCGGTTTAAATTTCTTGGAAAAAAAAAATATGTGAATCTTTTAGACTGTGAAGAAAATTATCTACCCCTAACCCCTTACCAGTTTCAGTGAGTCATAGGCGAAGGATCCGACAAGGCCTCTTGCAGCCATAGCCTGACTCAAACTGTCATCTCTGCTTGTCTTAACACTAGGGCAAGATAGCTGTACTTAAAGATTCTGTTAATATGCGGCTCGTTCATCTGAGTATTCGAGAGACATAAGAAGCTCGACCAACATCATATGCATTGTGGCGTACGTTGTATTATGCGAACGCTCACTCATACATGCTCGCGCACTAATACATGAACTAAATGAGGCTTAAGAAAAATGGGATCAAATAGATTAGAATAATGCAGTCTAACAGAGAGAGAGATCATGTTTTCATTACGTACTGACGACATTAAGACGTTGCTATGCAAAGATGCAAATAATATCATTGGAACCAGCTCAAAGATCCGAGCAAACTGAACTGGACATTGTAAACTAATCTGTATATTGCGACATGGGATACAAATAATGCCTTAATACACTGCGTATGTTGTCTCTCGACTGACATTAAGGGAGGCAGCATGGCCTTGTGGTTTGTGAGTCGTACTCAGAAACTGAAGACTGTCAAGTCTAAGGTTTGTGTGTCTGACTAGCGAGCTTTCCTTGGGAAAGATACTTCACTTCCATTTCCCCACTTGACTCAGGTGTAAATGAGAAAGGTCAACCAGACAGGTCTAATTGAAAGCAAGACTTACAACATAAAAATAAAGAAAATTATGTCTCAACATACCAACATTCTATCCCACTTTCTCTGAATCTCTAAAATTGTGGAATACGCCCTAATACATTCACAAGGATGATATATTTACAAAGTGCTGTCTGAAGGGACAAAACATCAAGTAAATCTATATAAACAAAATTACAAGCTCAAATTTATGACATCGAAAATGCCACGAAGAACCCATAAAGTGCGGTCAAAAATTCACGAAAGACGCTTTGTTAATTGCAGCTGTACCCTATGGGTGTTTAGCGAGTGACTGGATCACGGTTTAGGGGTCAAACTTTAAAGAAAAGCAACAATACTTTGAAATGATCTCTTCCTTTAAGTGGCCTTTGAACGTCATAGTCACGTCATTTCACAGGTAGTCTTCACCCGCCGTCTAGCTAGCTGAAACAAACTACCACGTTCTCTCAATGGCTGGCCAGAGGAGAGATCTGTAGACAGGCACAATACGAAGTACAGTAGACTTCACTTAACACACACTCGTTTAACGCGAAATTTCTGTTTACATGAATTAAAAAAAAACTCCCCATTTTTTTTTCGCTCTATTCGCTCTATAATATATGCATTCCAAATTCCGTTTACACGAACTAAAATTCGAAAGGATCTCGATAACGCGAACAACTTTTGGGCCGCACCGTTGGTTTTGCTTGAACTCTTCCTCTTCGTTTGCATTGTCAGCGCGACAATTTTTCACCCGCGACGCTCCACCATCAACCCGTTTGCGACGTAATGGCTTTGCCTCCCCCTACCACTTAGCCGGACATGCCCCCTCCCCCCCAACTGAGTCTTCTGTAAAGGAACCGCCAGGAGACAACCCGGCTTATAGAANAGATGGAATTCGCTTGTACGTGGCCTATACCCTGCTAGGGGTGAAAGGCATTGATGATGAAGGCTAATTTTTCCCTACATTCCCCTACGCGCGAAGTGTATGATTGGCCATCATTTTATTCTTTGCAATGTTGTGTCCAATCTTATGAGCACTTTCCCCTACATTTGACAGTTTTCCCCGTAGGGTTCCCCTACCCCCTACGAAAAACCATTTTCCCCTACAGTAGGGGAAAATCCCTACGAGTGGCAACACTGTGCAAGGTACGAGCGGGCGGCTGCTTTGCTGCCTATAGTAGTAGTAGGCCTACCCGTATCTGGCGCTCTCTCTCTTTCTCTCTCTCTCTCTTTCTCTCTATCTCTATCTCTAGCAAGGCTTTCGTTTTGTGGTGGCGATTACAAGTGGTAAATAAAATACAGTGTTAGGAAATTAAAGAATAAATAAACAATTACAATAGTAATAAATAAACAGCAGTTTTACTATCGTACTGTGGTGGTGCTAGGTTCTTTGTAAAGTTTCCTTGGTACATCTGTTGTTGCAGTTCACAGCAGGTCTGTACCATGGTTACGACGTAGTCTGGTGAAAAACAAAATTGAAAATCCCTCTCTCCGCCTTCATTCCCCGCTGCACTCATCCCTAGCCAAGATGGCGTCTATTGTCTTCAACCTCGCATGCCCAAAATCACGTGATACGCACTCCAGTGTTCTTTATAGCTCCATGGTCTATCCTGTGTCTCCCAGTGCTGAGCAGACAGTTCCTACTGGTATGAACAACCAAAGTGTGAGAAAGGGCACCGGCTATGCTATTGCTAGATAATTTGTTTCCTGTATGTCGCATAAACACAATCATGACAATGGGGCTAAAACTACATGCTCTGTTGAGACGCAGACTTTCACGGCAATTTAGCGATTACATTAATTTTTTATTTAGCCTGAGCGCGATCCGCGATCTGTATGATCATATTAATTTTTCCCTCGAGTTACGGCGCATAAAGGGATGCAACTGCACGGGCAGTATGGGAAGATTAGCACCCCCCTGCCGGTTGTGAGCTAGACTGGCATTTTGTATGGCATTTCCAACCCCGTTCATGGCTTTCTATATTTCTTTTTTTAAAGTCACGTTATGGAAAATAACCCCGGAAAGTCACTGTATAAAAATTGTTCCACAGGCCTATGCTGTGTTTCTATAAGTGTCTAAATTTGGCTTACCCGGCTTTATCTAAACAACAACAAAAAAAAACCAACGAAAATCACACACCGTGAGAATTGGCTTACAGGAGAAAGGAGGGGATGGGGTAAGCGCAAACGAGGCTTTAGTGTTTGATTTTTTTTTTTAAATAACATGACATGTACGTCCAAACGCCATTTTGTTGTTGTTACTATTAATGTATTTTAGCAAAGCTCAGCCTCAGAGCTGCTTTTATGTTTGTTTTATATCACCGGTAAGGCGCGAAGTAAGTAAAGACCAAGTGGTGTCATTGGTCGGGGAGGATTACCTGGCCTGTACCATCAGACTTATAAACTTGTGAACTACATACATAGATGACACAAACACGTGTTATTTATTTATTTATTTATAAGACACACTGGCATTCCTAGTTAGTATGTTCAGGTTCGGAAGCATGACCTTTCAGGACTATCGGTGACATTTATATAGAGCAAAGAAGCTTTCCTCCATGATGTATTAAAGCAGAATTTCTGGTTTCCTGTGGCCGTATGCGTAATTCATACGTTAATGAACGTATTGCGTTGACCACGGTGAACACTACTACTGTTTTGGGAGTTTCCCGTGGTTACAGCATTGCGTTAACTGACGTATGGATTATGCATACGGCCACTGGTGTCCAGATTAACGAGAGACACGACTGTTTATCGCCACTGTGCTCCAAATATGACCAAAATTAGAGTATGCCAATTTTTAATAAAAGTACTAAGAACAATAACAATAAATTTAGTACGCTCAGACTATGTCCAATCGTAAATGAGCAATACAACAGTTAAGTTCTTAACAATCCAAAACACCCAACCAAACCACTCTTCCACCATTCGCTCACTCGCTCATGCTTCTATTTACTTTAACATTTTTAAACTGTCAACATGGATACTGATCTCATAAACGACATGGATTATGAATATTATCCATTAATGTAATTTGGAGACATGAGAGAAAAAAGAGAGAGAGAGAGAGAGAGAGAGAGAGAGAGAGAGAGAGAGAGAGAGCGAGAGAGAGAGAATGAGAGAGAGAGAGAGAGAGAGTAAAAAAAAGAAATCCTGCCAAAGTAACAGTTCAAAAACACACACTGACACTCTTTGTTCTTGTTTTGCTATAAAAAAATGTATTCCCTCCGCGTTCTCTCAAAAGTGGGAAAAATAACTTACGCCCTTTTTGTATCACAGTCACAATATCCAAATGCTAACGAAACGATTGTATGTAAACCTGTTTTGGCTTCAGATGCCATTCATATGGACGATACTCCACTAAATATCAACATGACCAACACAATAAGCTATCATCATAAATATTTCATCATTGGCATATAAGGTGCAGGACAGGTTAAGCTAGGTTGATCAGCCAGTTTAGAGACTTATGTTTGAGTTTAGTAAGGAGTGGACAACACTGTCAACAACTGGACTTAACAAAGGGTAGGTAATAAATCACAAGGGCGATTATTCTGCTAAAAAAAAACTATAAACAGGTGAATGACCTAGATCTGAATAATAGGAACGAACGGTGACGAGGAAATAAAGGCAAGTAATAACAAGCATATATGTATTTTATTAGTACAAGTAAGCTCCACTCCGCTTAATAGCAAACTAGTTTTAGTAATTATACTTTGCTCTTAATCGCAAATACATTTTAGAAAACAAATCTACCTGACTCCTGTTAAACGCAATTTCTTTCATCGCAGCTACCATTTAGTTGTAGTTGATTCCAGATAATAAAATGATAATGGTTACTGGCTAATTGCAATCCTTTTAAACTGCAACATTATCCCAAGAAATTGTGATTAAACGGAATAAAGTGATTGAATGTTATCTCGCTTATCTTTGAACCTTAATTTTTTGTGTGAAATACGACATTGTAAGGCAACACGGATGTTATATTTATAAGCGGAGCTCCAGATTAGGATAAGTTCGTAATAATAATAAAAAACAGGTCATCAACATGTTTAGCGAGATGTAAACTCATTAAGAAGGAGGTCTGGGCAAGCCTCGAGCTCCTGACGGAAGTGACGTGTGGCTTCCAATCTAGGTCACGTCGCTCTCGATAACCATTGGACTGTATGATCATTGTGACCCATGAAAAGCAGGTCAGTATACAGTTAAGTAGTACATGTATCGCAAAAAGACCGACTGACGGTCATCGAATTTTCCTTGCAGCCATTGAAGGGTCCTTTGAGCCGTATGGGGCGTGGCCCCATCCTGTTGAAAACACTGCGTGTGTCACTGAAATGCTCTCCTTTGACCTCCACAGAAAAAAAAAAGTCGAGGGGATTCAGAAGTAGCTTATATTTCAAAATGACATAAAATGCATAATCTGGTGCGCATTTCAATGAAATTTTGACAAATGGTAGATCTTTGGACAAATTTTAAGTGTATAAATTTTCAAGTAATTTTTAAAAAATTTTATAGGAGATATTAAGGATTTGATATGGCTATCGGTTTTTTTGCTACTCCCTGTACATGTGACCAGGGGCGTATATTATAGCCACCACAAAACCCCAGCAGAAAATCTCTGTTGTCAGGGCCCTTAGGGGATAATTTAGGCTAAGACTGCGCATGCTCGAACACTAAATTTGTGTTGGTGAACGATACCAAGCCAAGATTCGTGTTCGATGAAGCTATCGATTCGGACTCAAATCCAACATAATTATGTTCGTCTTCGAATCTACCCGAATAGGTCTCTCAGTTTGTCTATAGTCACAGATATACATTATAATTCTCGTAGTGCGATGTAAGGTTCGATCATATACATGTGTTCTTTTTTTTTTTTCATTTTGGAGGGCAGCCCGCTATTTCAATGAAGGAATAATAATGGAGCAACGTTTGTATATAAGTATAGGCTCATTGGGTAAAATGTACGTTTAGCAGTGGCTATGAAAGTACGTGCACAGGAACACACTGTAGGAAAAGCACTAGTACCAGAATTACTTTTTAACCATTTACATTGGCTAAGTATCCACACCCCACTGTGTTTTCAGATGAAAGCACTAAACGAATCATCGTAAAGACAGTATGCGCTCTCTTTGTTTATTATAGTGATGTCTCTGTCCGTATTAAATCAATGATGTAGCCTCAATTTGGAATTCAATATTTGGGACCGGAGTCGTGCCAGAAAGCTCAACAGATTCGACGAATTCAGGTTTTTGAATGGACGAACTTTTTGTCCATTGTCTGTCTAGTTCTGTAAGACATGAGACATGATAAATCAAACCGTCTAATTCATTACTGTAACATGGTTCTTCTCACACTCTCACTCTCACCCATCCCCTTCCGGTACAGGGACAGATTAACCCTTGTAAAACTAATTCTCACCTTCTCATCGCTATGCTGGATACGACGGTCGAATAAATTCGCATGCCAGTGCGTTCTAATTTCATAGCTCGGTATCAGCTGACCGATCGACAGACACCATGCGGGACGGTTAGTGTTCGTAACTAAGGGTCATCCAGCCAACAGTTAGCTGTACCCGATGCGCATCGTGGCAAAAAAGTTGAAATATTTGTGGGTGCTCCCAGGAAAAGGTCTACCCCTCTAATCCACGCCCACCCCCACCCCCACCCCACACACANCCACACACACACACACACACACACACATACACAGTCACCATATTACGGCACCTTAAGCCATCAAAACCTGGGGCATGGTAAGTTTGTCGCCCTAAGAAAGACTCTTGTGCAGTGGCCATTTGTTGTCATCATACACGTATATTTTTACCAAGCCCACGTCGTGCACTTCTGTTCCATCCCTCCTCTATTTTCAGTCTCTCGTCTTTTTCAATCTTGAAATTTCTGGTCATATCTAACTTCACATGGCCTAATATTCATCACAGATTTGGGACAACAACCCCGACGTTTCGGTCCTAACTTCTTTTCTGGCCTTATTTACATCTCCACGTGTTAAAGGAAANGTTGTCATCATACACGTATATTTTTACCAAGCCCATGACGTGCACTTCTTTCCATCCCTCCTCCATTTTCAATCTCTCGTCTTTTTCAATCTTGAAATTTCTGGTCATATCTAACTTCACATGGCCTAATATTCATCACAGACTTGGGACAACAACCCCGACGTTTCGGTCCTAACTTCTTTTCTGGCCTTATTTACATCTCCACGTGTTAAAGGAAAGAAACAGCAGGCAGGAAATCACGAAGTGGTGAGAACCAGAATTACTGTATGTACAGTATGCCAGTGTAGCTTTTCTCTCTGTAATAGAAGGAGCAATCCGCTTTAAACAAGCGAAAAAAGCCTACTAACTCACTCCTGTCTTAACTGGCCTGGGTGATGTCACAACTGTCAAGAAACGTCTGCAGTGTGTACTCAGTTGACACAACGGTACATTCCGTTTATTATCAAGTGTTCACGTGACATCTTCATGCACCGTTGCCTTGTGCGAGTGACGGGCCTTGTTTTCTTGAATAAATTACGACATAAAATTTTCTGTTTTCTTTTTCTTTTTTGTATTCGTTCTTTTAACCTAGCGGATGACACAGATTTTATCGCCATACAACAAGGATGTAAATCTGCCCAGACAAGTCAACATTTCTTGTACATTTACGAAAGGAAAACAAATTAGGTCAACTTTTACGTGATAAGACCGGATGTTAAGAAGAAATCTGTCCAGAATTCAAGACCTGAGGCGTCATACTTTGGGATAATATGCGTCAGCATATAAAGGTGCGCTTGTGTTTTATAAGTGAATCAAAAAATGGTGCATTGACGTAAAAGGTCGTATTTTGCAAATTAGGACATTTACACATTTTGTTATCTTTCTGTGCAGAAATTCAGGCCGGTTCTGAGTTCTGATCATATTGCTGGAACCAGTACATAAGCATTAAATTTAAACACAAAAATGTGACAATTTCATGACGAGATCAGTTTCTTCATTCTCATACAAGTAGAAATATTATTAATCATCGGGTTTTTCTTTAAATCGCACTGTGTGCAATGTATGCGTGTTTTGTGACGTTAATGTCCTACATTATGATAAACCACTTCTGCCGTGTCATTCTGATGTTTTTATTTTTTTTTACAAGCAAACCTAATGTTTACGATACCATAGTAAGGTTTCCCGGTTAGCTCGCCAGACAGACTGAATTCATCTTTCCGAACGACACCGCCAGGACAAAAAAAATCCGTATTTGCCATGGGCTGCGAATGAGACAAGAAAGGGTGAATAACTGAATAATGCTTAGAGTATTTATTGGTGAACAAAAATTGTGCTTGGAAAACCAGCGAAATTTAAAAAAAAAAAAAGACATTGCCTGCCGGCCTAGTTTAGCTCGTGAAAAGTTGATTTTTTTTTTTTTAACTTTTAGGAAAGTTCTGCCATGGGGTGGGACTTCGCTTTGGATCTTAGAGCAAGTCTTCCTAGCAGAGGGTTGCGTTTTTACACATGGCACGGCATTGCATTCTTGGTGACCGCTGAACTCGGCAAATTTCACAGGCAATATATCAGGACATTTCCGCCTGGAGTTTGGTTTATGATCAGGTGGAGGATTAGAGGAAGGGTTAGGGACAAGATCGAGGAGGAAAACAAAAACTTTGGACAACCTCCAGACCTTATCATTGTCCAAGAACTCATTCACACTTACTTGTCTTTTCTAATCCTCTCTCTAACCTTTAATCTAGCGTTAGGTGGGACTGTCCATAGGAATGAAGGAAGCAGTCAGATGCACAGTGCTAGGATAGCCAGCAAAGGTATGCTTTAAGATTTAGGATTATGCATGACTTAAGGACAAGATCATGGGACTCTTCCAAGGGTCTATGCCGATGGTTACTTGCAGGGGGCGAACCTGGGAAGTCAGGCAAATTTCGTAAACAAAATCGAGATTCTGGCCAACTCCCGAATTTACGCACGCTGAATGGAGGAAAGGATAGCGTGTAGTGTGTAGATGCAATCCTCTCATCTCCATGACAATGTCGTCACTATGGCGTCATCAGTTTGCTTTTCTCTCGTTTGTTCCTTCGAAAACTTCCGGAGGTCCAAGTACATGTACTACCAAAATAAACATGTAATTAAAGCTTTGTGAAGAGGCTATATTACTATCAATGCAAAGATATTTTGTGTACTTGTTCTGTCAAAACTCTTTCAAGTTTCGTTGTATATAAAGTAGATATAATTGTATCGGGCTATTACTTCAATGGTAATTATTTTCACAAAGTAGGAAAGACTTCACATATTTGTCATGGTCAACAACTGAAATTCTTTAGGTTAAGATTTTCTACTAAAAGCAAAATTTACCTGTTAACAGCTATGTTCTAGGAAACGACAAGGAAAAGCAATTTCGTTTTCACACAACTGATTCCGACTGACACCAGCCATAAATGTAGGTACGGTGAGGAAAGATAAATCCATGTTAAACTAGAAAAACAAAGCTACGGACAGCGGCTTGTCGGGGGGTGAGGNGGCGGGGTAATAAGGTGTGGATTTGTGTATATAAACTTCAATGTCTGGAGTAATAAAATTACAGCCTGAGTCGTTCCACCTCCTTGCGAAAATCTGTGGCCGTATGTATAAACCATATTATGTTAGTTAACGCGCTGCGGTAACCACAGGAAATTTCCAAAACACTAGTGTTGACTGCAGTTAATGCAAAACGTTGATTAGGCCAAGCCATGGAGCTTTATAGCTCCATGGCGCAAGCATTACGCATACGGCCATTGGGAACAACAAATTATGCATGCAGCACAATAAAACTGATAAAATTAATTTTGTCACTAGCATTTGTCTGAAAAGAGCACAGATTTTCCGCGAAATGTAAACTAAACTAGTTGTTTTCGGGAATGGTGTGGAAGATTAAGGTACAATTTAGCCAATTTCCGGAAATGTATCCGATGCTTTACTCAAGCTTCTTCGCTATAGACATAATATATAGGATTAGGAATCCCAGTAAGCTACGCTTTGACGCTGCTGATTGGAGGCATTTTAAACATAGGAATATGACAAGAAGTCCTGTTCATCTTTCGCTTCTTCCAAAAAGATTGTTAATCAGTAAAAAAAAATCCTAGAAACCAAAACAAATTGTTTTTTACTGTTTTGGAAATTAGATGTATGAGCAAATGAAAAAAGTGGTCAAATCTGGTTTGTCGTGAGAAGTTACCAGTATTACATACTAAAAATACGTCCTTTTTTTTCTGTCCAAAGAAGTTGAAACTTTCTTCTTCATCTGTATACATCACATGAAAAATAAAACCCAACAAAACATCATTCTCAGTGCAACCTCAAAAGCGTTTCTTTCCATCAGTGACGGCTACATGAATCAGGTCATTATTATGTCATGTTTAACACAGTGATAACTTTCACAACATAAAGGGGATATAGATTTCAACTATTTCCCATCACCTACACTCAGTGAGTAGATTTTGACTAACTAAACTGAGCATAATAATTTTATTAATTTCTTGATAAAATCAACATAGCGAAACCTTATTACTTCATTGTTTTTTGTATGTTAATGTCATTTCCAATTCCCAAGGAGGCCCTTTATAGAATGAGTCCCAATCGAATTCAGCTGTCTTTTGTGGACGAACGAGATAAGCCATGCCATTACAATGGGCCCTAAAAATCAGTTTCCTGTGATAGAATCAGTTTCTCTCTATTCCAGTGACATTCCATTACTCGAATGGTCGGAGATAGACATCTGACAGTGAGGTAATCTATACCTCTAGATCTATCAGTAAAAGCTACTTTAAGAATGCTGGTGATCAGTGCCTGTATATGGAGCGGCAATGTACGGTCCCCATGTAGATGAGAAAACGTTTTTGAGTTGTCCGGCCAGCTGGGGTGATAATAATGTGAGATGGCGTGAGCGGGCATTATCCTGGATACGAGACTTACAAAACGCATTATTATTATTATTGTTGTTGTTGCTGCTGTTATTATATTATTATTATTATTATGGTTACTAGAACATGGCAGAGCCGTTTCCCAGCTCTTGTGCTGACTCTTCACAGGACATCACAATCATTTTCCTTTTCTCGCGACATTTTAACCCCGTGCGTGCTGGAAAATGCTGGACAAGCCTGATAGGTGCTGTTGAATATTTTTGGTGCAACTAAAATGAAATTGCCTTATAAACGGGTAACACTGTTCAATTCGTTAAGATATTTTTGTTACCGTTCTTAACAAAAGAGTTGGATTTTTTTCGCCAAGGTGGTACTGCTAGGAAAATGCCAATAAATATTAGTCCTTCAAATTGTTTTCAAGAATTTAATGTTTGATAAAAAGCATAGGAGCAATACAATGAATAAGTTAATAAATGGACGGATGGATGGATGGATGGATGGATGGATGGATGGATGGATGGATGGATGAATGGATGGATGGCTACGTGGATGATTGCATGGGTGTTTGCATGGATGCGTGCATGCATGGATGGATAGATGGACGAACGGACGGACGGACGGACGGACGGACGGACGGATGGATGGATGGATGGATGGATGGATGGATGGATAGAGTCCTTGGAACATAGGATTGATCAGAACTTTATTCCCTACTAGTAACAAGCACAACAATGTCAGTCTAAAGATGACCTATTTACAACACTGGTAAGAAAAGAAAACCGTGATATGAGTTATTTCGGAGCAGTGCGTGAAGGAATGCATAAATATATTGTCCGCATAAACACAATAAAGACGAAAGAAGAGTTGCAAGCATGCGTTGGTGGTCACATGAATAAATTGACGAATAAAAAAGTGTCTTACCTTTCAGCCACCTCCTGACACCAAAATACGTAAACGAACTATTCTTGGCGCTATTCACCTTTACAACGAAACTTTCCTCAACTCCCAGAACTTGTTTGGAAACGGAAGACTTCAACCCCTCGTCACGAAATCTGAGATCTTTGGACTGTTCCCTGCTCTTTCCGAAGTCACGATTTCTAATATTAAAAACTCTACACTACGACACACGTCACTCACAAAAGCCGGTAACAATGCCTCCAAACACAGCACACGATTTAGTGTTTGGTTTGTTTGTTTGTTTTTGGCGCAGTGTTAGAGCACCTACATACGTTGCCACCTCGACTACTCCTCGTAATGTCAAAAAATAAAAACGCTCGTGTTTGCAAATTAGGAAAGGGGGGAGAAATGATGGAGCCGAACGCTGGCGAACTGCCCTGTGAAAAGTTGCAGGGTCACAAGGTCTAAGTTCCTGCCTTATATAGTCTACTAGACAACTTGCGAAGGGACTTCATTTCGGGAAGGGGCGTGGAGAAAAGGGGGTGGTTGGGGGAGGCTGATGCGACGCAATGAAATAAGCAAACCCAGTTTCGGAGGTTTTGAGGTCAGCGGTTTTTTTTTCTTTTTGGATGTGTGTGTGTGTGTGNNNNGGGGGGGGGGGGGGGGGGGGGGAAGTGGACAGATAGATGGAGGGACAATAATGAGGAAGTGATTACCGGAAGTACAGTTTCTTGGTTGAATGTCCTGTAACACTTCTCTTCTCCTCCCTCCCCAACACCCAGCGCCCCTGTCGGGTCACTCCAAAAGGCCTTATAATATACAGATATCCGTAAACAACTTGTGGCGACATGTACTAGATATGATATTTACAAGTTTTTTAGAAATTCTCTCATACGCAGCAGTGACGTAGATTATGTGCTTAAATAATTTGTTTACCTGTGGATTTACTCAGTCTCCACACTCTACACCATCCCACCATAGCCTTCTCNAAGTAGGTTTCCTACATAGTTTAGGGCGCTTTCTTTCGTTCTGATTTTGTTTCTCTCTCTGCTTCTCTCTCTCTCTACTCCAACATACACTCTCTGTCAGTCTCTTGTCTGTCTGTAATGGAAAAAAAACACCCCATTGTTTCTAAGCTACTAGACATTGTTTAGATTGTGAAGTGTTGTGTTGTGCCACCTCGGTTCAATCCAGCCTTTGTTAAACGTACATAGAGGCATACAATACTGCAAATAAAAAAACCTGTCAAACATAATTTAATGTTTATTTTCTGCTACATAAAGCCACTGGATTATTAAACTATTTAATTTAATCGGATCTTTTCTCATGCGCTAGAAAATATGTGATTATAACTTTCAGCTATTCAGCATACACGATCATTCGGGAATCGCAAGCCACAATTTAAAAAAAAATAATTGCCTCTCAATTTTAATTTCCCTTTACTAGAGGAATAAGATTGGTTAATATCATCAGTAGCTTTTATTGGCTGATGCATCTTTTACTTTCGGAATCGTCATTTGATCACGCAAGCACACTACGTTTTTTTTTTTTTTTTAAAAACAGGAAGTGAGTTTCACTGGAGTTGACTAATTAATAACCGTCTGTAAATCAAAATCACACTTTGACTCCTTTATGTACAGCCAACTTATTCTTGTCTTCCATAGGGTAGCTCTCTCACGTGGGTTGAATACTTTCCGAAATGGCTAGGTGTATGCGCCTTTGGTTAATTGATAGAAAGACGCGGGACACTTTTTTTTTTTTTTGCGTCCCCATAAAAATTCTGCTTTTGGCTCATAATGTCTGTTTTTTTTTTTCCGTGAAACGGAAGAATTCATAATTAAGCGCGGATATAACAGATATCAACGAATGAAAGCAAAGATTTCGAATCACTACATTCTGTCGCTTTTCTTAATAAGTTTTAAGATCATGCTGATTATCTCTTGAAAGTGGGGTTCCTAATAAACCAGGAAGTAAGAGATCTATTCCTAATAAACGGTAAGAAAATGGATCTAAGATATGTTCTAGTTAGGAAGTAAAACTAGTAAAAGGATGTATTCCTAAAAAAGCAGGAAGTAAAAGATCTCTGAGCTGTGTTCCTAATGAACCAAGAAGTAAGAGATGTGATACTAAAATCGGAAAGTAAGAGTCACGTTCCAACTAAGCCAGGAAGTAAGAAGTGTGTTCCTAAAAAAACCAGAAAGTAAGAGATGCATTTCAAAATAAGCTGAGAAGTAGGAAATGTGTTCCTAACAAACTAGGAAGTAAGATATGTGTTTCCTAACAAATCAGGAAGTAAAAGTTGTATCATCTGATAAAAGACGATGTTCCAAATCGCATCAGTCAATCATCAGATTCTTCGATATTTGGCATTTTTGTTTTGATTACCCTAAAGAAATTACATTCCTTCTCTCTAATCGCTCAATGAATTTATGCGGCTATAACCAGTTGTTACTAAATGAATTACCGGGGGATTTTTCGATTTGGGAATTTGGACTTTCATGAGGCATTTATAAGCTCCTCTAAGCTTCCTATTAATATAGTAGAATTTGGACGCATGAAGTAGGTATGCTTGTGTGTGAGTGTATATGTATGTATGTATGTATGTATGTATGTATGTATGTATGTATGTATGTTGTATGTATGTATGTATGTATGTATGTATGTATGTATGTATCAATCCTAATGATACAAATTCTCATATTTTAAATGGCTGTCAACAATTTAGAGGAATGTATTCAGAGAGGCATGACAGAANTCTGTGTGAGTTTATATGAGTGTGTGTGTGTGTGTGTGTGTGTGTATGTGTGTGCGCGCGTGTGTGTGTGTGTGTGTGTGTGTATTAGAGAGAGAGAGAGAGAGAGAGAGAGAGA
>JAWQUT010000223.1:563735-577123 GCA_033807755.1 Ellobium chinense
TTGTAATATATATATATATATATATATATATATATATATATATATATATATATATATATATATATATATATTTTGCAGGATTACCAGCCACCATGATCACATATTTATCATCAAAAACATCATCATAATTAGTCTTATTATTATCGCGATGTTCATCATCGTTCTGATTAAATGTTAAAATTTGAGAGAAAGTAAGCACTTCAGTGATGCTGTGAGGTGGTCGGTGAAAGTCTTCAGTTATGCGTTTTGTTCTCATCTGCACTATCACCATCTTTCTGGGCAAGATAATTAGTTTGAGATATAAAATAAGCACCGGGGTATTAGTGTTAATGTTATCTAACGAAGACTTACAATTATCATCAGTGCCTCATTTTTTTTCAACTCACCCATCATTCCAAAGTACCGTATTTACCAGACATTGTTCCATGGCCGAAGATACACGATGTTGTTTTGAAAGCTATGTCACATCATCCATTTTGATTTTCCATTATTTATTAGTAAAAAAAAAAATCTAAGACTCTGACCTATGACCCTCTCCTGGTTTCCTCTCACTGCTGACAGTCAAAATTAAAGTTTACTCCCATTGTCACCATTATGATTCGGACAGGGATGGCTGAACAGGAAGACTTAGATGGTCCGGTGATATCAGCCAAGGGGCATCTATGAAAAGGAGTCACACCTTGTTTGTTTAATAAAGTTGCAGGAGCCAAATTGTAAAAGCTTCTTTGAGCCATTTAATAAAACGTTTTCCTTGAACCACAGGAACATTCCGAGATAGCCAAGACTAGTCTGCAGATCTGATGCCATAACTGGGCTCAAATTATTTAATGTTTACAGTGGAGGTGCTTCATTTAGATTTTTCATAATTTTAAATTAGATGAAAAGGGGTAAAAATTTTAGCCTTTTTTTGCAGATCACAGGCCCACACAAATGAAATCCGCTGAAGGCATTTGGATACACTGCCTGCAACAATTATTTTTTAACAAATTGAAGACTGAATTTCACCACTTTGCGGTGTAGTTTCATGTTATACGATTATTTCTACACAATCTGTTTCAAAGGACATATTGTATGTCCTGCTACTATCGACTGTGATAGTCCATTTTTTTAATCAATTAGGCTCTTTTAAATGCAAGAAACTAATATTAGCATCATCATCAGCAACAACAGAAACAGCAGTATCATCATCACTATCATTGTGACTTGCTTTATGACTTATCACTTATTACTTTTAATAATATAACTTAATTCCTTTACACCTACAGGATGTCTGCCACTCTGCTGGTGGGAAGCTGGCTGAAATAGAAAGCTCCGAAGAAAATACCTTTTTGATGGCCCAGGTTAATAACAGAAATGGTAGGATCATTGGCTGTCTTCACAAGCAGCTAGATGCGTAAGGCCTTGAAAGGCAGACTGGAAAGCCACTGGAAGAATCTCCGATACAATGAAGCCAGGGCTACGTTTGTTTGGTCTCTGTAGTTTTACAAAATGAAAAGCAGCACCCGTTTAATAGCAAATATGGAAGTCTTTAGGCAAGCCAAGATGGCTGCGACTAATGCGGAAGGAACATGAAAGAAAGTGTAGACTTGGTCTCATTCAGTGGCAGAGAGACCTCCGTTAATTCTTGCCACATCCTCCCTCGACACAAGGCCTCCATTAACAAATTTGAAACTGCAGGTAGTTGCTGCTATGTTGCCGAGCTTTTCTCTCTCGGTTTTGTACAAAATGAGACGTAAATGCCATTCCTTATTGTGACTAATAAAAAGCGCTCCTTGTGCTACGAAACTGCCCACATACTACAAAGAAAGGGTGTGGCTTCCCATTTTAACAAATTCTAGGGACCAAACAAAAGTAGTCCATTGTCCTACCAGTGACATCGCGCATGCATATCTCCAAAACAATGATTGTACATGTATATTCTTCTTATTATTAAACGGTCTCAAATGTACAAGTGTTGGAAGTACAGAGGCAAACTAGTTAAAATCAGACAGCGAAGTTACGCCAATTAAAAAAACATTAGTATCAATAGATTATGAACATTGGTGTGAGATTTTCCGAAGACTTCTAATGAAGTTCTATTGATATTGTTCAGTGGGATTTTTTTTTTCATTGAGTGGAGGTGATTTTGGGGACGGGGAGGAAGGGATGGAGAAGGGGAGGGAGGGGACGGGGTGGAGAGGTCCATGAAGCCAATGTAAAGTCACCATACTAAGATTGCCAAGATCACAGCGTGACCTTTTCTTGTTCTCACAGATAATGACTCAGATTTCCATGACCAAGCAGTAGAATTCTTTTCTGGGGAAGATCATTCTTCTGTATCCTTCAGCTGGGTGACATCTTTAGATTCAACCCGCCCACCCAGTTGACGCTACTTTTTGAAAAGCCCTCACTTTATTGCAAACAGTCTCTTTGCAATATTTAAAGAATAAATGAACTCCTGTTAAAACAACCCAAATTAGCTAATGTAAAGCCCAAATCTTTCAGGAATTAGCGAAACCAACGCAGTATTCTAATGGAATTGCCCAATACTGGGATAAGTACTGTAGTTAAGTCAGATTTTGATCAACTTTTATTTTCAAAACGGCCCAGTGTCTCAGAAACTGAGTTTCCGAGTGCCACAATGCTGTATCTTGTCAATATTTCAGATGGCTCCTACTGGATTGGTGGAACGGATTTGTTCCATGAGGGAACGTGGGTGTGGACAAGCACAGAAGAGCTGATTTCCTACACAAGCTGGTATAGCACTGAACCCGATGACTATCAAGGTAAGGGCACAGAAAAGACATCCAGAAGGAGAAGGAGAGGAATGGATGAAGAGAATAGAGAGAGAAAGAGAGAGAGAGAGAGAGAGAGAGAGGAAAAGGACAAGAGAGAACGAAAAAGGAAGAGGAATAGAGCAAGAAAGCGGAAGAGAATTGGAGATAGCAAAAGAGGAAAAGAGAAAGAAGAAAAGAGAACTGTATATATATATATATATATATATATATAGAGAGAGAGAGAGAGAGAGAGAGAGAGAGACAGAGAGAGAGAGAGAGACAAAGAGACAGAGAGAGAGGGAAAAAAAAGAGAAAGAAAAGAGAAAGAGAGACACAATTTAAAATAGAGAAAAATATAAAGAGAGTGTGAAAGCGAGAGAGAGAGAAAGAGAAAGAGAGAGAGAACGGAATCTAGAAGAGAGAGAGAGAGAAAGAAAGAGAATAGCGAAAGAGAAGAAGTGAAAGAGAGAGAAAGATAGTAAGAGAAAGAGAGTTAAAGAGTGCGAAATACAGAGAGAGAAAGAAGGAAAGAAAGAGAGATAGAGAAAGAGAGACGGTAAACAAATAAATTGAGAAACTAGAACACACACTGATATAACGTAAGGTAAATCTGCAGCAACACAGAAGATCCAGAAAAACTCCCATGGGATCATGCATAAAGCTATCTTGAGACATGAGTGAAATCTGACATGAGACACATGGTACCATCGCAAATGACAGTTGTCTCTAGTTCATCATCCTTAAGGGAGAAGAGTGCTCCACCCAGCACGTTGTGTCCACTTTTGCACAGAAACGACAATTTTCTTAAAGCTACAGTAATAAGCTGCACACCATCGTACTTGTATCTTAAGCTAAAATATAGGAAATATAGGGCAATATCTTCTACTAAGCCATATTTTTTAGAACATATGAAAGAAATATTCCTGCTTTGATGTTAAAACATTTGTCAAAATGTCGTTTGCGTCTTCATAGGACATCAAGATTGCATGCTTTTGTACCAACCCTATGGCTATATGTGGGGAGATGACGCTTGTACGACCAGCCATTTCTTCATCTGTGAGAGACCGTGAGTCAGTGAAACTTAATCTTCTTTCATTACTCAGTACGGCGTTACAAAGCATAATCATAATAAAGATATTTTACTTTTAATTTCGGATCTTTTGAAAACTGTATTGGCAAAACTTTATGATGTTATCACATTACAGCACATTGTGAACTAGACGTAAAATTTCCGTCTGATTCGAGGTTGTAACGTGTATTAAGATTGCAACACCACAAAATCCCCAAAGCGCATTTAAAATATCTGTCATATCGGCCCGGAAGACATGCGAACCTGAAATAAAAGCTCTCCAATATCCTGAGAACATGGCCATAATAACAACTGAACTAAAGTATATATATATATATTTTTTTTTTTTACGGAACTGTTGGTTGGCCGGTACGTGGACAGCAATTTAATGTTGTCCTTCTTCAACAGAGCAGATATATTGGCATACGACCATGCATGTGGGATTTTCTCTGATTGTTACAGAATATTCCGAGGAAAATGAATTTCATAAATCTGATATCAAACAAACATGACTTTCAGATCCCTTTTAACATATAAAATCTAACTAATAAAAAAATGNACAAAATCCTCAATGCGCATTTACAATCTCTGTCATATTGGCCCGGAAGATATGCAAACCTGAAATAAAAGCTCTCCAATATCCTGAAAATGTGACCATAATAACAATTGAACTAAAGTATATCACATTTTAAATAAAAAATGGAACTGTTGGTTGCCCGTTACGTGGACAGCAATTTAATGTTGTCCTTCTTCAAAAGAGCAGATATATTGGCATACTACCATGCATGTGGGATCTTCTCCGATTGTTAAAGAATATGCATAATATACAGAGGATCTGTAATGAGTCAGCGAATACGATAAATGTATAACGAATTTCATAAATCTGATATCAAACAAACATGAGTTTCAGATTCTTTTTAACATATAAACTATAACTAATAAAAAAATGAAATTTTAATAGCGAATAAGATCCTGAAGTGGCCCTCACCCTGTTTGAGACACATCAATGACACTGAACTGAATGAAGCATACAGTTACTTGCCACAAAGTAGATCCAAACAGCTGATAATCATCGATGACACTTTAGACCACAGAAACACTGTGACATTTCAAGTACTTTCATTCAAAATTAATGTTTAACTGAACTGAAACTGAAACGTGGTGAAAGCGATGACAAGCGATAAGAAAGACAGACTGAAATGAGGGAAACCCCATGGCAGTAAAAACAATTACAAAAGAATTGATGTCACATATTCATGACGTCACAAAGGAAATAACGTCACATATTCATACGCCTAGAAGTTTCCAAGGCTTTCAATAAAAGTATTCGTACGCAGGTCAAATGTCACATTTAGGCAATGTGTGACATATCAAAAAATCATTACACACTTTTATTTCACAGGGAATAGGCCTTGTTTATATTATGATAAATCGTTATCTCTGTGTTATCATATGCTGACTACAGCAATTTTCTATTTTAAAAGATGGGATTACGTTTGTTTGGTTCCTGCAATTTAACAAAAGGAAAAGCCTCACCCCTTACCTGTAATCAGTGGGCAGTCCTTAGAAAAGGGTACGTTTTTGGTTGAAACGCGACAGTCACAGTGGAGAAGGGTGCATGCGCCGACTAGAGGATTACATTTTGTACAAAATCAGGGGGAAAAGCTCGGCAACATGGCGGCAATCAACTATGATTTTTCTTTTTTGTTAATAGAACATCTTTTAAACAGCCTTGTAGCGAAGGAAAATGTGGCACAGATCTACCGTGGTCAGTATGCTAATGTATGACGTGAGGATATACGTACAGCAAACACCACTCGCGAGTCAGCGCATTATTTCCTGTCGCTTCCGTATGGTCGCAGCCATCTTGACTAGCCTAGAGACCGCTTCATCAGGGATGTGGCTTCCCATTTTTTTCAAACTGCAGGAACATTCATAAACTGATGTCATCAACTTTCTAAGATTTTATTAGCTTGTAAATAATATAGGATAACTCTATTTTAAAAAAAATTGTACTTAACATGCCGTGGAGGAACATCTGACATGTATTTTAACGGGAACGCTAATTACATCCCAGGTACATGTAAGAGCAGCTCTGTTCATAGAATTGTATAATAATGTCCATACTGTGTACGACATATATAGCAAAGGGCCTATAATATACCTACTGTGATTCTATAATTATTGTTGTGTACTTCTTTACTATATCGTATCATCTTCTAGGCCAGAGGAAACCATTGTTGGCTGAACAAAAAAACAGGTTTATCGCATATGACTGGCACAGTGGACTGAAAGAGAACAGCTCAGTATGGCTGTAATGGCGGCATATTGAATTGATGTCTTTATATCTGTAACAATGAAGTCAGCAGGAAATTTTAAACTCACAAGCCACGATTTTCTCCCTAAGAAAGGTAGATAAGGAAACAAAACTGAAACAGTTTACTCATATTTTGTTGCGTTTAAGTTCATCGATCATATTCTATCGTGCTGCCCACTACTGAATAAGGCAATCCATCACCCAGTTTAATATTCCAATACTTACGTTGTAATAGAACACTACAATATGTGCAAATTTTCACACTTTCGCAGCACAGTAGAAATGAAGAGGGGAGAAAACGCGCCATCCTCGTAGCTATTTTGTCTGATCACAACCAATCTTCGAGCTTTGGGAAATGGCAAACTTATGATTACCCGGACATAGCCTTTGCCCCAGTTTTTTTTTTTAAAATTCTGTGGGCAGACTGGTATCAATATGACAAAAATTTAAGGTCTGTTCGTATGACAGTATCAAATTCATGTGAAACCTCAAGGATGTAACTCTTTCATGAGATGTTAACACTTTGCTTACCAACTTCGACCAACTTTGAATTTCTGGTACGACCCCTCCAGTATCATTTACGACGATCATCAAATTTTGAAGACGCATTCTAAATCGACTCGCTATGTATATCCTACTACTGTTTTCTAATCCAGTTCGCTCCAGGGGTAGAGTTCGTCAGTTAGTGTAATTAGTGATTTCTGTGCTCTGAATAGTGGTTTATTGTCCTTTGATTTGCAAATAGCTATCTCTTCAGGTGATTTGCATGAAATTACATATAATAATTTAATGCGTCTGAAATAAAAAGCAACCAGAGGTTTGTAGACCGTGACGTCCTAAGTGACCTGCAAGCAAAATGATAATGTTATTCTATGTTAGTGAAAAGGTTGCATGAGGTACAATCATTCTTTGAACCTTATTTTTGTCGAATATTATTATGTTTAACGCATTAAAACTGTATAATTATGACAGCCATACAACATGTAGTTCATTATTTCATGCTTTGAATCTGAGTGTACGCAAGACGAGTCTCTGGGTAGTGACGTATGATATTTTTAGACCTATCTAGATTGCATCTATATATGGCACGCTATTGCATCAACACATGGCACGCTATTGCATTTACACATGGCACGCTACCCCTTCCACTGGTTAGTGTGCGTAAGTTTGGATTTGAGTCAGCTTCTCCATTTTGTTTACGACTGGTTTTTTGCTGGACCTCTGACTGGGAACATCCAATTTTAAAGTTTCAGGTACAATTTGAGCCTTTTAGATTAAAAAAAAAAAATGAAGTATGTAGGCCCATGTATTGCCACGCAGTCAAAACCAGCTTAATAAAAAATTGAGGACCAAAATCATAATTTAATTAAGGTGACCGTTTTTGAAAGAGATTTGTGAAAAAAATTGGGTGTTGACCTCTTTTTTTCTTCCATTTAAAAGATCGGGCAAAAGAAGTACTTTAACCTTCATGGGAGAAATTTCTCGAAATCAGGGTGGTATTTGAAGAATGATACAAATGGTAATCGGGCCAAAAGATGAAAATAAAAAAAAACAACAACAACAATAGGTTCCAAAGACCAAAACTACGTTTTCGTTAAACCTGCGTGTGCCCCTAGCTGTACTCAAAACGTTGCACTACTTGCAAGAATCACGCTATAATGCCTATGAAATTTACCAAACCTCTGAGTTCAGCTCGTTTGATACAGTGCTGTGTTAAAAAACATAGCCCTTTACTGTCACAAAAGAGTTATTACTCAAACTGTGCGTGAAATTAAACAAGATGACTTAATAGCCTACTTTTATTTATGGGTTATAAAAGTGGGATTCATCAATGTCGCTCCAATTACTATTGTGTTGCCAGCACTACATGATTTATGGGAAAAGTGTCTATGTGCAAAATGACTTTGTAGCATGTCCGTGTGCAAAATGGTTTAAAGGGGGCAAGGGACCGCGTGCAAAATTACTGATCTAGATGATTTGTATGATGACTAACAACAGCCTTTAGGAGCAAGAGAACATTATCTAATAAAAGGCGTGCAGTTATCCAGTGATTTTAGATTGAGAATGCAGTGCTGTATTACCCGAGGAAAAAAAAAAGCATTATCAAAAGAAGATTGCAGTTAACTGAATAGCCTGTAAGCGCGGTCATCTGTCCCTCTGCACTTTTCTCTGCAGTAAATCTCATTTTGTATTACATTCTGGGGAGGCAATGCAAGGGAGCAGGATAAGAACAAACTCAACAACTCTATTATGAAGCTTGGCATTTAACTAATAGTGAATGTACTACATTTGATGATTTATGCATACAGTCATGAAGCAGAAATTCAAAACAATTGAACACGACAGCTCCCACCCCTTGTACCATCAGATAACAAGATCGCTAAGATTAAGAAGTGGACGCTTACTAAACTTAAGAACACGTAGAGGACGATACAGGCGATCTTTTTTGCCATCCGCCATACACATAAGCAGCAGTTCCTGATCTTGGTATATAATGCTGTGGCTGCTAAATTGTGTATGTATGTATGTGTGTGTGTGTGTGAGTGTGTATGTGTGTGTGTGTGTGTGTGTGTGTGTGTGTGTGTTTGTGTGTGTGTGTGTGTGTGTGTGTGTGTGTGTNNTGTGTGTGTGTGTGTGTGTGTGTGTGTGTGTGTGTGTGTGTGTGTGTGTGTGTCTGTGTGTGTGTGCGCGCGCATGTGTGTATGCGAGTGAATATTTTATATGAGTGTGTGTTTGTAGTCGTGAATGGGTGTAATGATGTCATTTATGTATTTGGATTAATGTATTGTATTATTGTCAAACATGCTGTGAGAACAAATTTCCAGTGTTTGGATAATAAAGTTAAATCTTCTTATCTGAATGTCGGGCTATGTAAAACTTTATCAGCGTTATCGGTCATAGGAATATTATATTCATAACACCCATTAATTTTCATTATCAAAGAAACGATTCTCTATTTTAAGTTTGATTAGCAAAACAGCTGTAGCCATCAACAATGTGTTTTTCAAGAATGATAGTGTATCTTATTTCAAGCCATAATTTCGGAAGCCTTACTATTCAGTATCTTGTGGAAAGATATCGCAGTATTATAACATCCCTCCAAAAATGTTTACCAGCATTCATTTAACATACACACAAAAAAACATAAACACAAAGTATAAATAAACCTGAATTTTTATCAAAGTAATCAGCACAGTAGGCAAGTCTGAGTTCTTTAGAACTAAATGCATGGCTTTTTCTTTTATCATCAGAGATGTTTCCTAACAGTAACAGATCCAAATTTAAAAACTCAGTTGCAACATTTGAAAAAGAGACCAACATTCCAAGCATTCACTGAGGCCATTTCAACAACATGAAATAATCTTGATAGCTGCAACTCTTTCTTCAGCAAAATTAAAAAGGATGACATCTCAAGGCTCCTGCACAAGATTGTTGCAAAGACATTTAACACAGTAGAGGTTTGAAGCACTGTTTCAACAACATATTTTAGATTTAAAAACAAAACAACGGTAAAAAAATTGTATAGCGCTTCAACCTTGCCAGAATGCTTTTACTTTTACTAAAAACAGCCAAAGAGAAAACAGTTGATTCCTTCATCACGTATGTGACTGACTTTTCAATGATTCATAAAATTACGTCCCTCTCTTCATCAGCTGCCATACCTCTTATGTCACAAGATGGCCCTACTACAACTGTCCAATCAAAATTCAGACAGACAGACAGACAAACAAACAGGCAGACATACAGGCAGGCAGCTAGGCAGGCAGGCAGACAGACAGACTAGCGGTGAAACTAGACACTGTTCGATCTCTGTAGTCCAAACCTCGAGTGGTTCCACCCCCCCCCCCCCCCCCCCCCCCCCCCCCCCCCCCCCCCCCCNTCCACTTGCTTACAATACTTTAACCATTTCTTTCCGTAGGATGTTTCAACCACCCCCTCTCCCAATGTTATTGATTGCATGGGGATGAAATACGTGCAAATACAGCCAAAAACGAGTCAACCCATGTTTGGACAGGACCTATTCTGGTCAAGATTTAACAAAAGACAAGAAATTAACTACAAACTGTCTTTCTATTAGACATACGTAAGCATGATATCATAAACCTTTCTAACGAGCAACACAATAAGATATGTTCGTTAAATGAAAACAGAGAACATTCTTCAATTTGCATTTGTCGGGTGATTATGATAGAAACCCGATCACTTTTAATATCACACAGTTTTAGAGAAATATATGAAGACTATTTTTATGTATTAATTTGACCTTAAGTCCGGCGGAACCAAAAAAGAGCCAAAGAGCTAAAGAGTTAAAGAGCCACTCACTTATAGGGTGCCAAGGGCTTTTAATAAGGGCCAAAATATCTGGTATTTGGTGCCGAAAGAGCCAAATCTGGCAACCCCACTACTGAGGACAAACAACAAAGCGTGACGCCATCTGTGACCCGTAAACTGTGACCAGGGGAAGTTACGCAATATTTGGTTAGGCAAATTGAAAACAAAACCTGATAGCTACACAAATATTTTTTCAAATAGGAAGCATCTCTAAAGAGAAAAAAAAGGCTAAAGCCATGCATTGACGAAACTGATGGTGTGCCATATATCGTGGATACAGGTGGCTTCGCAAAGAATTAATGTATACGTTTTCTGAAAGTATGAGTGTGCGATTGAACGAACTGATGATTTAACGGGTCGCCTATAATTTGAAAATATTCACTTGATTAAAGTGCAACCCAGTTACTATGTAAACATGATCATAATTATTAATATGTATCTATAAATATGACATATGATATGACTTTATCATATCTGTGTAACTGTTATCAACAGAAAAGATTGACAGTTATTCCGCTGTAAATACGATAATATGATCCTTGGGTATGAATAAAAGCTCTCACCGATTAAACGGACACAGCAACATTTGTTGGCTGTACTTTTTCCGGTGACAAGGTAAGAAGGTCTCTGTGTTACGTGAGTAGCGATGTCTGATTTCATAATCCAAACTCTTATTTATCGTTATGTTTATTTCACATTTGCCAATGTCACTTTTGAAGATGCTCAAAAATCTAGTATTCTGGTGAGATTGTTGTCATTGTTGGTGACAAAGACAAAATTAGTCTTTTATTAGCCTGTTTACATGTCGTCACATTTTTCGCAAAGTGACGACTACCACAATTTTTGGGTTTTCGTTTTCTTGGATAAAACTACATAGTCTCGATACCTGTATAATGTCGAAGAAGCGCTGTGTGCTGCTATTTATAGTTTTCGAGATTTAAAGTGTCGAATAAGAAAATTCTTAATGCCTTTGAATAAACAAACATCTTTAAATTGCTCTCCTGAAAAATCATGATTTCGCTCTTTCGTCACTATGCGAAAATTCTGACGATGTGTCGTTCTCTATGCATCCCAAACAATACTCACTTTAAATGTGTAGCAATAAAACATGCGGCATCTGTGTAGCGTATGCTATCATTGACAGTATAATTATGCACTCTGTGCGTGAACTTCTCGTGATTTGGGCTTGGCGTATCTTCCTGATATCTCTACACCGATAAAGTCAAATCAGCCAGGTTTGTAAGACATAAACTGTGTGACTGCGCACGCCAAATTAGTGGCTGATGCATATCATTCATACTCAAACTTCTAAAGCACTCTTTCTAAGAATGTTTACACAAATCTCACGAAGTCCACTTTGAATGCGTTTGGAAGAAATGGAAATAGCAGTAAGGTAATATCTATGTTCACAAAATGTAATATTAAAATTTTATTTACTTTTACTTCTCATGGTGACCCGGAAGCCCAAATCAATTTCGCAATACGTGATCCCACAGAAAAAAAAAATATGCGTTCCTGAATACACAAGAAATAATTTCTCAGTGACAGTCCCCTGGAATCAGTTTAAATAAAACCACAATTAGGAGGCTTGCCCAGTCAAATCAGTTGGCAAATCTGAGTGCAAGCAAATGATCACGCCAAAGTGACAGGGTAGGTCTTCCTGATTACGAACGTACGTGGAAGCCGGATTTCAGCTGCGTTTTAAGAAAAATTTGAGCCGTTAAAGTTTGTTTTTTTTTACCTAAATTACGATGTTTATTGCTCTGGCAAGCCATATGATCTAAAAGATGGCGTCCTTTGGCCTTTGTTTTCAGAACGGCGGCTTTAGTTTTGGCTTTGTACACTGTGGAGTGTACATAAGACCTTGTTAGTTTAAGGCAGTTGTGTTCAGACTAGTTACTATCTATAAATATCATCAAGAATAACAGTGATCAAGCAAAACAGGTGGATTTAGGCAAAAACAAAAAAGGTAGTTAGTCAATGCTGCCTGCATCTCCGCTGACCTCGCGGCTTATTTGGAAATTCAGTACATGCAGCACTATGGAAGGACATATTAACGTTGAATATCGATGTATCAAGTTGGTATACATAGTTACATTTTTGTATTTCAATGTTACTGGCTCAAGACATCCATCGTTTCGATATTTATTACTATTTGTAATTTAAAATATTGTGCTTTTTGGAAATCATATCTTTAAGTCTGGTAGTCCTAATGGTACAAACTAATTTCGAAAATGTTTCTGTTATTGATATGACCGAGCCCCTTTTCCTATTGCGATATATCGATTAATCAATGGTTTCTCAGTCAAAGACATATCGCGCATCTCTGTGAAGCATGTCGCACCATTGTGATGTCACAACACGGAAGAGCTGCACAGTCATAGTTGGTAATGGCGTAACTACAAGAGAAATCTTGGAGCCATACCTCTCATCTATATTAATAAAACGCTTCAGCCAAATTTGTGTCACAGATTTCTTGAGAACTACGTAACGTAAAAACATGCGATTTTCGCCTAAATTCGTAGAAAAATACACAAAAAGTAACTATACACATCAGTCCTCTTTATTTTTTTTTAACCCTTTAAAAAAAAAAAAGAATGTGTATAGCAACGAAATGTAATCTCCGATAGATCTTTTCAATCAGCCCGATTCGCCAATCGTCCAACTTTTTCACGGAGTCTAATGCATTTGTCTATGATGCCTTTCGGTGCGCTAGGTATTCTTTCACCGCTGGTGCGTTGCCGGCCTGCCCATTTGTAAAATGGGGAGTTAGTCTTGTCTTTAATAAGCAAGACTATCGAGGACAATTGGACAATTACGTTTTTAAAAGTATCCTCCTCTCTTTACGATGAAGAGAGAGAGAGAGAGAGAGAGAGAGAGAGAGAGAGAGAGAGAGAGAGAGAGAGAGACAGAG
>JAWQUT010000223.1:597397-599897 GCA_033807755.1 Ellobium chinense
TATTCTTATAAATAAGGCGTACTGACGATCAAGGTCCGCCTGAACTATAAAATGACAGAACAATACTTAATAGTGAATCTGAGCTTGTAAATAAATACTGCACAATATTTTGTGTGCTGTAGGAGGCTAGTGTTAAGGAAGAGAATGCATAGAGGACCGGTGATCTCTCCTCGTGTCCCGAGAAATCCTGTCGACGATTCCATACAGGCCAAACAAGTGTAGTTCTTGGTGAGACGAAATAAGTGGCTGGCTGAATTCACTTTAGTTTGTTAATACTTCAACCAACTGACAACACAAATAGGACGTAGCCCTCCCTGGAACTATCAGTTGTGAAGTTTATAATTATGCTTAGCTGCTCCCATTTTCCAGTACAGCAAGGGACGCTACTCCAGAATTTCCCAAGCAATAGTTTACTGAATACCTGACCCGTCCACACCGTGAACAGTAGGATTGACTGGTATGTTTACTTGGGGACTTTCCTTTATACAACGGCATCATCTGCATATCACATTTTAAAAGGCTCTGAATATTTCTCTGTTTATCTTTCACTTTACATATGTTCGAATTATTTTCTCTCTCCTTCCCAGCTGTTTCATCTCAACACTACAAGGTGTCAGCAAGCAATGATGGAAGTTTGTTTGGCAATGAGTTGCCTCTTCATGTCTTTGATTCTACCTGTTTAGACTGTGACCAAACTGGCTGTACACCGAAGGTAGGTCACTTTATGATAATGACAATAATGCGTTTTTTAAACGTCGCATTCGGGCTAATACCCGGCTCACGTGACTTTTCCTTTCCTCCTTAGCCTGGTTACTTTCTTCTTTCTTCCCTCTTCATTCTGTTTACTTCCCTCTTCCTTTCCTCCTCAATTTGTTTATTTCCCTCTTACTTTCTTCTTCAGTCTATTCATTCCCCTCTTCCTTTCCTCCTTAGTCTTATTACTTTTCCTTCCCCCTTTAGCCTGTTCATTTCCTCTGCCTTTGCTCTGTTGTCTGGTTAATTTCCTCTTCTTTTCCTTCTTATCCTCTTTATTTTTCTCTTCCTTTTCCCCTTAGTCGTGTTACTTTCCTCTTCCTTTGTCTGTTCACATCCCTCTACCTTTCCTTCCTAATATGTTCATTTCTCTCTTCCTTAACTCCTCAGTCTGTTCACTTTCCTCTTCCTTTCCTCTTTAGTCTGTTCACTTCCGTTTTCCTTTCTTCCTCCTCACTTTTATCCTTCTCTTCCTCCACCTCATTCCATTTTTACGTACAGGCTTCACAATCTATCATCTATTCTTTTTTTTTTATCCCTCTCCAACTTCGTTTTATTTCCTTCTCCTGCTCCACCGGTTATTATAGTCTTCCTTATTTTCTTCAGTCTTTTTGAAGATCCATGGCATGCAGAGAGATGTGCCTTTATCTTGCTCATGCAAAGCCTCTTATCTCTCATCGTCATTCCAACTATATCTTCGTCATGCCAATGGGAAGACTTTTTTTTGTCTTTGTCTCGTCAAGGCAAAATGCGATAGGTCTTTGTCATATCTACGCAGAGGCCGAGCTTCCTGTTTCATGCCTTTCTGGTCAACATTTGTGACCGTATGTATACTTGCTATCTAACTTTGCGTGCTGGTGACAACTACAGGAAACTCCTAAAACATCATGGATGTTTCCCGTTGTTAGCGCCAGCGCCAACAGTTTGACAGCATTGTGCATGATGGCCCATTATACTGTATATACATTACCTCAGTAGCTGATTACATTATACGTTTTATATTAACCCTCTAGACCAGCGCATGTCGTATTGACAATGTTTGCTACCAAAACGGGGCGAAGAACAAGAATGACGCAGCCCAAATCTGTGACGTCACAAAAGACACAAGCGCCTGGAGCGAGGAAAATAGTGGTAAGTCAAATTGACTGGCTGAGAGATTCACAATGGCAAACATTGCATGTACGAGGCTTGTCCGGTAAATACCCGTTATTGTGCCACTGCGGGCGTATCATTTGAAGGATCAAACTGAAACTTATTGACAGTCAACTTGTGCCTCTTACCTACTTTTCAACATAATCCCCGTCGAGATCGATACATTTCTTCCAACGGTGTAGAAGGGAATAAATACCCTCCCTACAGAAAGATCCGTCAAGACTCTTCAGTCATTGTTGAACCGCGTTCATGAGTTCCTCGTCGTCATCAAAGCTTCTTCCTGCAAGGTGGCGCTTGAGAGGTCCAAACAGATAAAAATCAGAAGGTGCCAGATCAGGACTGTGTGGTGGATATGGTAATATTTCCCATTTGTACTTCTCAATCCAGTCTTTTGTGATCTTTGCCGTGTGGGGAGTGGCATTGTCGTGTTGCAGAACAACACCCTTTTTCAGACGACCATGTCTTTTTCGACGAATGGCTTCTCTGAGTCTATCCAAGGTCTCACAATAGATGGTGGCATTGACAGTTTGTCCAGGAGGCAAAACATCTAAAAGCAGAATGCCCTTTGCATCCCAAAACACTGTAGCCATGACTT
>JAWQUT010000223.1:604897-608692 GCA_033807755.1 Ellobium chinense
TTCCAGATTATGCACAGGCTTCTAACTCAGATTTTGTCTTGTCAAAAAATATTTTTTTCCACATGTCTCTGTTTTTGTGGTAAACGTTTTCTTTATAAATATTATGAAATATACGATAACAGTTACGTTTCTCCAACATGCATTTCTGTATAGTATGAAACTTAAAAATGTAAACAATAAAGAAAATTATTATTTTGTAGAAACTGCTGAAAGGCAATGGACACAAAAACATCAAGAACCGCGCAAGAGGCATTGACATAAAGACAACGAAGCAATGCAACAAAATTGCAAGGACAATAACAAAGTAGGAAGTGAATATCAAAATGTAGTTCGAAAGTCAGCACTATTTTGTCATTTGTAGCTGGTAGTAGAATTGCGTTCGACAGTGCCGGTAGTTGTCAAGGCAAGTCAGTCTTCTAAAAGCAATAGGCAGTGGTTGGTATTTGTCAAAAATCTTCAAACCAAAAGACTTATGGTCCGCTATTCCATTTGCGAGACGCCATGATAGAGAATAAACATTAAACCACGTCTGTCAAATTATCGACAAATGTAATCTATGTGATATCGCTGACGTTACTCATCCATACCTAAGTCTGAGTGTTAAGCAATAGGCCCTGATAGTCAGACAGGTAGATGTTTTTACGTATAGGATTCATACTTTATCCGTATTTTGTTTTGTGACACTGACACTAGGACCATACTGCCGTTTTGTGACAAAAGGACGAAAGCGCCAAAGTAGGTCAAATTGAGTTATTGATAGTTTTGGAATCCCCAGATGATGACGCACATTTCTATCTGGGTCCCATCACGATACCTCAATAAATAACGAAGTTAGGGAACCTTAAAAGGACACTAAGAGCCAGTGCTGTAACAATCAAGGAAAAACATTTTTGCGATTTTCTCAAAACTTTCTCGAAGGCGCTTTCTTCCTTGTGTCATAAAACGGAGCATAGTATCATCAAATGTATTCAAGGTATCAATACAAACAAAAAACGACTTATCGCATAACCTCCTTCAACTTCACTATTGGGAGCAATTTAAATGCTATAGAATTTATCACTGATATTGCAAATAGAACGATGCCTTTTTTTCGTGAAATGAGGAGAAATGGCCTACTGTTTTATCTTCTTAGAACCTCCTTTTTATTATTTTACTGTAAGAGAAGTTAGAATCCTGCCCTCTTTATAAATTTGTTCTTTTTTTTTTTTGTTCATAGTCACATTACATCCTAAAATTCTGCCAAATGTCATAATCGACACAGTTGATGTGCATGGGCAAACTGATTTCCTGGGGAAAAGTCTCAACATCACTGATTAAGTAAATCCGCAGATACCTCGCTTAATTTCTCTATGGATAAGGATGTTTCCCATCTTTTTCCAAGGCGTTCATCAATAGTGCGTTTCCTTGGTATCTTACAGTTCTAAATCTTTGTCTCTTTTGCTTCATTTATAGAACCAACAGATTACTGTCAGCTATCTAGACCTATATCTTGTAAAGATCGTCACTTTGTCATCTTGATTCCATTTTTAAAACAGAGTGTCAGTCTAGTCTCCAGCATCGTATCTTTGTTTTCTTATACTTATCTGTGATTTACCTACATCGGGAATGACGATACAAGTAACCAAAGTGCAAGAAGCGATGCGTCGGTGTTTTCCGTTTATATAACATTACGGTAAAATTACTACATATTTGACCAAGTGGGAATTGTGATTTTTACTAACTATTATTAAGAGAAACTTTTACCACAAAATGGTTTAGCAACCCATGCACAACTTCGAATCAATCTAATCATTGGGAGAAATAATATTAAAGAAAAACTTTGTTCATTTATTTGTGAACACACTATAGTATAAAGGGATGCTTGAGAAAAGAGGAGAGGGACGATGATCATGGCGATGATGAGGAGGAGCGGAGGAGAAGAGTTATGTGAGAGAATAAAATGATGCTGCTAATAAGAATAATAAACATAATGCAGTTTAAAAGTCTAGTATCCAGACTATTGCCCGCCCACGCATCTTTACAGGCTTATTACTCCAGGAGGCCAGATAACTCTTAGATTTTATCAACACCCTGAGAAGCACATAGCGCCACTGTTACTTACAGGCGCTGATAACTAGTATTCTGACAATATCTTTCACTGCAGACGGATGGACTGAATAAAATGTGACTGAAATGTTTTCCCAAAACAATAACAGCATGGCCATGGCCTTTAAGTTTGAATCCAGCTTCGCAGAGGGAATACAATAGAACCTCAATAACCTCGAATTCTGGGAACATTCCATTATATAAAAGTTCACAGGCGCAGATCACCAGCACACTCACGATATCTTTCACTGCCTGTAGCAAGGTATCACTTCACCGAACATTGCCATCCCATGAGCTTTCTCAGAAAACTTTGACATAACCATACAATAAAAGTAAGAGAACATTTACTGCAGCGCCATTACATCTTTGCTATAATATCGCGTTATGCATCTACAGGCGCTCAGCACTGTTTGCTTTTCTACAAGAACGTTGACTACAAGTGGGGAGACGAAACGTGCTCGGTCAATTGCTATTTCATCTGTGAAATGATGTAAGTTTTCACGTCCACATCAATCTTACGCTGTGTTGCATAAAAAAAACAGCAGTATAGTTATCGCTTATCGCAGTCGAATTTAACTAACTGATTTACTTAAGGGTGGTGGAATGTTGTTGTTTTTTTTTTTTCGCTAATGGTAGATCTACGAGAGTAGTTTCAGTTCGATCCTACATATTCTTTCTTGAGAGGAATATCCATTATTGAAAAGCCCGAGGAAACGGTGGGCCCCGAAGAAACGGTGAGCCCCGAGTCCTTGACTCAGATGTGCAAAGATAGATGTGAAACCTGAATTTAAAAAAAAAAACGAGAGGAAGATACTCCCGTTCAGCAAATCTTTCGACCCTTTAACTTTCTGACACTCTAAAAGAGCTGGGCCACACTTCGGGGTGTCCTCTAGTTGACTTTTTCTTTTCACCTCGAGAGGGATTCGAACTCGCAGTCTCCAGTATTTAATTTTGTTGCTACATCTCCTCCCGGCCATCACGAAGCCATGGTGAAAATTGTAGTTTGATGAAGATCTATCTAAACCTACACTCCACTGTTTGCCGCGTTGAGCCCATATCCATGGTGAGCTCTTTCCATAGTCAGGACACGTGAGAAATTAGTCGTCATTAATTTTTATCCAATATCGTTATTTAATTATAAAGTATGGTGTTGTTGTTCTGAAAATGCATATTCACAGACGATATTTGTACACATATAGATGCGTAAGCTACTTGGCTTTTAACTGGTCTGATTTTGTTAGGCCGTATGTCAGAAAAATTCTCGAATCTGAGAATCTCACATCCTTCTCGCTGCTGCCGGAAAATGGGTAATTATGAGAATTTAAAGGGGATACCTCTCGGAATTTTTTTACGAGATTTATGACAAATAATTGGTGTTTGACACTAGTGGAAGATTTCAGCCATCCATTAACATGGTTGTGAACAAATCGTTAAAATAATTTGATCTCGGTGCTCTTAATACCTAATACAGCCCAGGAAGCGTTATGGTATTTTGGTGTGCCTGGCAATAACTTTTCATGCAGTGCCTGGGTGACATTCATGCTTAGTAACTGAGAGTAGTCTACTGCGCTAGTTAAATACTGTCAACCTCTCCAGTCATGTATATTGACCAATAAGGATATTGGGTGAGTTAGTCAGCCAGAGTAACCAACCGAAGGAGAGAGAGAGAGAGAGAGAGAGAGAGAGAGAGAGAGAGAGAGAGAGAGAGAG
>JAWQUT010000223.1:609375-627296 GCA_033807755.1 Ellobium chinense
GGTTTTTTTGCAGATCAGCCGGTAAAGTAAGGACTATGCCTTATACTGTTTGTTAATTCTTGATTCAGCACCAAACTTAGGCTGTATGTGTGTCGCTTTGACATCCTCAAAGTATATGAGTGTGTGCGTGACCGCGCGCTTGTGTCGATATCATAATGTAAGCGAACAGAATGATGAATGATCGTCATTATTATTTCTACAATATATATAATCTGTTCTTCTAATGTATAATTATTATATGCTCGTGTATACCAACAGTACCTGAACCTATTAAAGTTAACAGTATTGTTATTGTTTTAATTACAACATATTTTATATCTATACAGGATGTAATAACAGGTGATTGCGGCTTGAAGAAAGAAAATCAGGGGAGACAATCAGCCATGTCAGACTATGAGTAATTTAGCAAACTTTAAGTTTCTGATGAAACATTTTCAATAAAAGCTTAATATGTCAACATTACTGTTGTATGGTTAGTGTTTCATAATCATTATGCTCATTCCACACTGGGCTAAGTTTGTTTTGCTATGTTTTGTTTTTTTGAGGTTCTTAGAAATTTCCCTAAGCGCATTCCACATTTGCGTACATCAATTTTTGAGGATTTGTCTACATTTCTGTGATCTTCCATTGATCTTCATTTTCCTATTTTGAGCAACAGGTAAAGAGAGCTACATTTATGAAAACTTCAAAAACTGACTAAGGCAATTGTGAGGCAAACATGGCGTGAACATGACGATTTAGATCTCTCAACTTGTTGCTCAAAGCAAAAACAATGAGACAGATGTGGTTTAGCTTGTAAACTTGTGATATAATAACGAGTAAAAACTCGAAGATAAATGGAAGATCATAGTAATATGCATAACTCAGTTCATCAAAAAATTGACAGGCGAATGCCGAATGAGCTTGACATAATATACGTATCTTCAAGCGTATCTGATTCGAGTCTATTCGTGGCTGGGATGGTGTGTGTGGTCCACATTCATTTGCTTATTTGTTTGTTTGTTTCTTTCTATCTTTATCTCTGATCTAAGTTTATGTTTCGTTTCTCTGTTCTTCTACACGACTAGACTCCATTTAGATAGTGTGATTTACGTAGTGGATTTAGAATTTTTATTATGGCCTGTACTGACCCCTTAGGTTTTACATATCTCAATCATAATACAAACGCAAGTAATAGTACACCTTATACATGTAAATACATACTGTTATAAATGAGACTTATAACAAAGCCATTGCTGGTGGGCCACAATGCAGCGCCCTGGTCACGTCAGATCTAAAGCCAATTACATGAGTCCAGTCGGGAAAAAGGAGTGAAGTAACGTTTCCAAGGGCACCACAACGTAAATAGATCGGCCCATGAGTCGAACACACCAACCTTTAGACTTAATAGACATCGTTTTCTGAGTTCGACTCACAAACCATATAGCCACGATGCCTTCTTATGTTTTGGTTCAGAGCTTAATAAAGGCTTGGAAATCTGAAATCTCGAATCTTGTTAGTATGACCGCCGTTTCTTTTAGAATATAACGCCTCATATTGAATGGCTTCTGCATTTTCTCAACGTCCTGCCTGGATGATCGTCTTTCCCTTCATTAACACTTTCCCGTCAACATGAAGAAAAATACGTCATGTTTTTTTCATCCTTTGGGATAGCTATTGCTTCACATCCTAAAAAAAACCCACATCAATTTCTAAAAACCGTTAGACTGCTTACAATTTCCTTCAGCCTGACCGTTTCTAAGATGACGCCGTTGGAATGTCGTCATTTTCATTATGTGTATGCCACTATATTTCTTCCTGCGTGATATCATAAAGCGAGGTAAAATAGCAGACGATGGGTGCAGACGTCTGCGCAAACCCACTGGACCAATCGTCTGCTAGCCTCTCTCGCTTGTTGACGTCACTCAGCACGAGTAGTGGCGGCGGGCGCGGTATGAAAATTCCGACAGTCACGCAGTGTCTCTCAGAAATTGTCAGGCAAAAAATTACTCCTGCGTGTTTAAGAAACAATATATAAGATAGAAACAATATGTAAAAAAGAAGCAATATAAAATGGGCTGCTCTGACCTATTTTAGCGCGGAAAGGGGAATTTAGATCAGGGAGGCATGCTCTGTATATGTAAGCATGAATGGTATTATTATCTAGAACNATCAATTTTTGAGGATTTGTCTATATTTCTGTGATCTTCCATTGATCCTCTTTTTCCTATTTTGACCAACAGGTAAAGAGAGCTACATTTATGAAAACTTCAAAAACTGACTAAGGGAAGTATGAGGCAAACATGGCGTGAACATGACGATTTAGCGCTCTCAACCTGTAACTCAAAGCAAAAACAATGAGACAGATGTAGTTTAGCTTGTAAAATTGGGATATAATAACGAGTCAAAACTTCTATTGATGAGGAAAAGAAGATAAATGGAAGATCATAGTAATATACACAACTCAAATCATCAAAAAATGACAGGCGAATGCCGAATAAGCTAAACGTAATATATTTATCTTCAAGCGTATCTGATTCGAGTCTATTCGTGGCTGGGATGGTGTGTGGTCCACATTCATTTGCTTATTTGTTTGTTTGTTTGTTTGTTTCTATCTTTATCTCTGATCTAAGTTTTTGTTTCATTTCTCTGTTCTTCTACACGACTAGACTCCATTTAGATAGTGTGATTTACCTAGTGGATTTAGAATTTTTATAATGGCCTGTACTGACCCCTTAGGTTTTATAGATCTCAATCATAATACAAACGCAAGTAATAGTGCTTATACATGTAAATACATACTGTTATAAATGAGACTTATAACAAAGCCATTGCTGGTGGGCCACAATGCAGCGCCCTGGTCACGTCAGATCTAAAGCCAGTTACATGTGGTCCAGTCGGGAAAAAGGAGTGAAGTAACTTTTCCAAGGACACTACAACGTAAATAGACCGGCCCATGAGTCGAACACACCAACCTTTAGACTTAACAGTCATCGTTTTCTGAGTTCCACTCACAAACCGTTTAGCCACGATGCCTTCTTATGTTTTGGTTCAGAGCTTAATAAAGGCTTGGAAATCTGAAATCTCGAATCTTGTTAGTATGACCGCGGTTTCCTTTAGAATATAATGCCTCATATTGAATGGCTTCTGCATTTTCTCAACTTCCTGCCTGGATGATCGTCTTGCCCTTCATTAACACTTTCCCGTCAACATGACGCATACAAAAATAAATACGTAATGTTTTTTCATCCATTGGGATAGATATTGCTTCATATCCTGAAAAAAAAACCACTTCAATTTCTAAAAACCTTTAGACTGCTTACACTTTCCTTCAGCCTGACCGTTTCTAACATGACGCCGTTGGAATGTCGTCATTTTCATTATGTGTATGCCACTATCATTCTTCCTGCGTGATATCATAAAGCGAGATAAAATAGCAGACGATGGGTGCAGACGTCTGCGCAAACATACTGGACCAATCGTCTGCTAGCCTTTCTCGCTTTTTGACGTCACTCAGCACGAGTAGTGGCGGCGGGAGCGGGATGAAAATTCCGACAGTCACGCAGTGTCTCTCAGAAATTGTCAGGCAAAAAATTACTCCTGCGTGTTTAAGAAACAATATATAAGATAGAAACAATATGTAAAAAAGAAGCAATATAAAATGGGCTGCTCTGACCTATTTTAGCGCGGAAAGGGGAATTTAGATCAGGGAGGCATGCTCTGTATATGTAAGCATGAATGGTATTATTATCTAGAACTCGCTTGCAGCGTGACGAATATATAATTTCAGACTGATCGTATACTCTGCCCCTTTTTCTTGTTGACAGTTATAATGTAGACCTATGCCTGGCAATGCTCGGAAAACAGGCATAATATGTTAACGAAGTAATTAAATTTGGTATGAACACAACAACAAAAAACTACAGTTCGCTCCTAACATCTAGATAGATAAACCCTGCTTTTGTTAAGAAGACTCTACCCATAAGCCTAGTGCACTTCTCAAGACCTTAAGAGAAAAACAGGCCGAACTAACATGTTAAGAGTTCCGGAAATTATTATGGTTGTTTAAGCACAAAGTTCACTATGTATATACAGTCGACTCCGCTTAATCGCCCTTCCTCGGGATCACGGAAAAAGTCGGCGATTAAGCGGAGGGCGATTAAGCAGAGTCGACTGTACATGTATTTCAGTAAATCATCATAGAACTGTGGCTTACCAGTACGAAGTACTGACTGATAAATTTATCTAAAGAAAGCAATCATACAACGACAATATTAAAGATGAACACTAGAAAATATATTTATTTCTGCAAAGCATTTCTGCATTTCTGTTGCTAACAGTGTTTTGGTTTTGAATCGCCCCTGCCTCCTGTGATGTTCGTCCACACTATGCAAAGTACATGCACGTTATGATGGAATGCCCCTGTTTTAACCTATCACGGGCGCCTCCATGGGGCTGCGGGGAGGAGAGGGGAAAATAGGAAGACAAAAGGTGACTCAATAGGCTGCATGATTTACAGGTCAACATTGTATCAGAATCCATCCATCCATCATCCATCCATCCATCCATCCATCCATCCATCCATCCATCCATCCATCCATGCATTCACCCATCCATATTTCCGTCCGTCCGTCCGTCCGCCCGTCCATCCATCCATCCATCCTTCATCCATCCATCCATTCATCCATCCATCTGTTCGTCCGTTCAACCGTTCGTTCCTCTGTCCGTCCGTTCGTCTGTCCTTCCGTCCGTCCGTTATTCTGTCTGTCTGTTTGTCTGTGCCAGCCAATATCAAATAAATAACAGTCAGTATTGACATACTCAGCTTCACAAATAAAGAAAGCGTTGTTGGTACATATGGCATCTGCCCACTGGTAGCCATGCGCGTTCCATAAGACAACACAATCCGCACCATGACCTGTGAATTGTAATGACATAAAAGAGAGGAGAGAACATGAGCTTAGAGGGTAGAGGACATACATAGAGGTCTGGCAATGTTGCAAGTCGTGACTCATAAGCTGTACCGTACTTAATTAGTCAACTCCAAAAAGTTCACTTCTGATGTAAGCAAAATAGTAATGTGATAGCGTCATTAAATCTCGATTTCGAAAGTATGAGATGCATCAGCCAAGAAAAGTCAGTGTAACAGTGCATATCAAGTGGACTCTATATATATAATTGTATATCCCGATACCTCAGTCCTTATTCTGTTTTATTGTCATGAAGACATTTTTTAGCTTTCTTTTTTCCTTCCTCCCACCTTCCTTCTCTCTCTTCCTTCCTCTCTCTGTTATCTCGCGCCTTGTCTCTCTTTCTCTCTCTCTCTCTGTCACTCTCTCTCTCTCTCTCTCTCTTTCTCTCGGTCTCTCTCTTCTACCGTGGTTATCATCCGGTTGTCCAGGGGCCCAGTCTGTAAAGGTGATGGCCTCTCCAGTGGTTATCCACCTCCATGAACCCTCGTGAAAGGCATCAGTGCCACCTGTCCAGAAGTTGTGTCCAGCTGATGTAAGACAGAAAACAGGCATGCTAGTGACTCGATATTCACATATACAGGTCCTCTAAAGTAGAATTCATCTTTACGAAACATTAAGTCATTGTCATCCTTTAAATCCCATTCAAAACACATCTATTTATGAAATATTTGTCGTAACAGCTACGTAGACAAAAGACACCTGATTCCACGCAGCTTGATCATTTCACAGGTGATTATTAATGGTTCACGTATATTTAGATCACAATATCTGTCTCTCTCTGTGTGTGTGTGTGTGTGTGTGTGTGTGTGTGTGTGTGTGTGTGTGTGTGCGCGCGTATTTACATTTTACTATATCACCAATCACCAATGATCATTTCCATTATGTAAAGCCCCTCAGAGCACTCTTGATCTTGTAAGGATTTTGGCGCTATATAATTATAATTATGAGTATGTGGAGTTCACGTCTTGTTAGTAGCGTGGCTTATGACTGTTACACATAGAACTCTACATCTACTACGCACCACCACCTCCGCCACAATAATCCGTGAGAGATTCATATTTGATAATACAATGCCCTTTAGTTTTACTTCATTTTTTGGGGGTTATCATTGTTACTACAGTAGAACTCGGTTATAATAGAGTAGTTAAGACTTTACACATATGGCTGTTATAAGTGGGTTTCACTATGCGATCCTTTAAAACAAACAATCTAACCCACTTTTGCTCACATTCTATCGAGGAGTCATTGCATCTTTCTTGTGTGGCAATTCAAGGCCTTACAGACCCCTTTTTTTTTCACATTAGTTTGACTTCAGTTACTATGGATATCAACTGGCGGGTCTGGAGCACTGTAGGCCTACTATTCTTTAGTTGTGGCGACGTAGCTGTGCATAAACCTCTTCCGGATGTTCAACGTGCGATCACTGTCTTGATGGCGCTGGCTCAAACATGACCGGTTTGGGTCCCGTTCCATCCTCATTCTTCTCTCCTCTTCTCTTCCTCTTTCAGCATCGAGCACTTTCATTCTATCCTACTATGTTTGATATCAGTGTGTATTTCCTTGATGCCCCTCACAATTTCTTTTTACAGTGAGTGTGTAAACGTGATCATAAAAAAGCTTACCTGGCGTGTTTTTGACCTTCCCCTTGAGAAAATCATTCTCGGCTACAGTTTCAATCTCGACTAATTTTCCACCGGCGGCTCGACAGAAATCCTGCAAAGGAAAAATGTGAAGCTGATGCTTGTGCTCGTAACGTTTAAAGGAAGGTAATATCTGGTACCAGATGTTCCAGAACAGATAACATTGTGCGCAACTTATCACCATAAGTGCAATGAAATCTCTATGGAAAATTGCATACCAAAACGCTGGTTGGTACTTTTTCTCCATCAAGGCTTAGGATCTTTGGACAACTATCATTTGCTACGGCGTAAGTTGTTTGACACCATATTTAATTCTTCTGTTTTTAGATATCTTTGTATTAATATGTTCCTATTGGGCTTTTCTGAACTTTCTGAAATCGTGCACCACTTTACCTGAATTGACTACTTGGAAAGAGCGATGGCTATTCTTAATGTTATTTTATATGCCTATTTGCAATGCCAACGTCTGTACACTGGTCGACTGGGTGACAATTTGTCTATAATACTGTGACAAAACAACTTACAAAATCTTGATCTTTGCAGCGATATTTGCAATCAGTTCTTGATATCTTCCTAAGTTACATTAACCCTTTCGCTACGTCAGGTTTTTCAATTGCTGATATCTCCAAATTGTTACAAGCTAATTTAACCTCTACCTAGGCATAGTTTACTACACAGGAAATAGAATGAATAGGTATGTCTATAGAGGTATGTCAGATATGACACGGGAAAGCTCCTTTCGGGACATACTGGTACGTCTAAGATCTGTACGTAACAAGCGGTAAGGACTCACATGTAAATCATACGTTGCGAAAGGGTTTTAAAAAAAAATCTCCTCACACCACCTCTCTGACTTTTCTCGCGACATCACTAACACCCTGAATATGGTTCTGCTCATCAGTGTACTGTGCTGTACAGTTTATGTTTGACCCCTTGATGACTTCAGCCGTCAAGAAGGCCGATAACATCAACAAGGCACAAAATAAGGCTTTCTCTGTTAAGAAACGGACGTTGATTGGGCCTCGGAAGTCTACAGGTTACAAGTGGACCTATGGATGCTTGATGAGAATAACTTTGGATATTATGTGGTTTGTGAAATCTTTTCGGAGAAATGTGCGGAGTTCAGACGATTGGTAGAAAATATGTTTTTTTTCTTGTTAGATCGGAAGTGGGAGCTCGACATTATCGATGGCCGCCCCTTATGCTTTCAAATTCGGGAGTGAAACATTTCTATGACACTTTAACTTTTCTGATAATACAAAAAATGTTATCAACGATCTCGTGTCGGAGGAAGATGTGGTAAGAAACAGAGGTCGCATGTATGCTAATTAATGAGAAGAATATATAGGTATGGGAAAAAAACAAGTGCAGGTCGGCATAGTCTGTCCTAGCTCTTCCGCATCTATCGTGGCCAACTTTGAGTGCGTAGATACTCCCGCTTCCGATGCTTAGAATCCTATTTCTACCGCCAACAGAATAAAGGAACTGCCTATTCTCTCTAAAGGTCTTGAGCGGGACTAAACACACGTAGCAGTTCTCACAAATGAGGTTATTAAGCTTAAAGTGACGTAACAGTGATAAGGGAAGAGCGCCTCAGCAATCTGGTTAATTTATGAGAAGTCACGTAAGGGGACAAAGCTTTTGCAGCAATCTTAGAATACACTGCCTATCAGACTTTGGTGAGTCTGCAGTTACCAGAGACACCCATACTCTGCAGTGTCAGCTGTGAGCGGACCTTTACCACATGAGCCTATAAACATAACAGCAAACTTTACGAGTGCCGTACTTGTAACCGACTATAGCTGACGGCTGTATGTTTACAGTCTTGGTGACATATCCCATCTTGCATCTTGCTATTGTTATTGCTTACTTGAGCCTCTGGCCAGTTGAGAGCCACTTCTCCGAAACCGTAGCATGATTCGTGAAATAGTTCCCAGTCTTGGCGACAGATGCTGAAGGCTGTAACAGTATAAAATCAGTACGACGAGGTAAGTGTCAAGCACAGAGAGAGAGAGTAAGAGAGAAAGAAAGTGAGAGAGAGAGAGAGAGAGAGAGAGAGAGAGAGAGAGAGAGAGAGAAGAGAGAGAGAGAGAGAGAGAGAGAGAGAGAGAGAATGAGAAGGCGAGAGAGATAGAGAGAGAGGCAGGCAGGCATGCAGACAACCAGGCAGGCAGGCGGCAGGCAGGCTGGCAGGCAGGCAGGNGGCAGGCAGGCAGGCAGGCAGGCAGGCAGGCAGGCAGGCAGGCAGGCAGGCAAATGAAGAAGATAATGATTTAAGATGAGAGGTTAAGTTTGTTTGTAGATTTATGTTGACGTTATACATGTTATACATTTAATAATTGACCAATGGTTTACACTTCGATTTGTCTTAACTAATCCCGAGCCTCACCCCATGTTGTCACCTGCATCACAATTTTCATTATTAACCCTTCTTATAATCATCGTCAACATCCTCACTATCTTTATCGTTGTCATTACCATCACCATCACCACCAACCGCTGGCCAGACAAAAGATATATTAGCTTATTAAGATCATATAATATTTCTTTTGTTGTATTCTTTGTTCTAATTCCTTATGTGTTGACACACACCAGTTTGTGGCCCAAACACGAGGACTGAAATACAAAACTGACTCTCCGTCTGCACGGGCACTAGTCTACTTTCTCAGGGCGTAAATAGGAAACTCTCTTATTAGGAGAGCAAAGCAACCGAAATCCTCATAAGAAGACACCCGATCTTACATGACGTAGTTCGGCCCTTTGACTTCTTGACGTTCTAGAGGAAGTGGGCCAAACATGGATCATGATCCCTAAATGTCCTTATGCTGTAGCTGGCATAAACGAACGTGAAAACAGTGAATTAAATCAGTAGGTTGTGGTCATATACACGTTTTGTATTTATAGCTAGAGAACTTAAAAAAGAACGATTTCTTTCTCTATTTAATATGCATTTTCCTGACAGATGGGGCATTGCCATGTCATCTCTGTGCTTCAAAAGTGGCGTAAATAAGTTGTCATAACACACACACACACACACACACACACACACACACACACACACACACACACACACCACACACACACACACACACACACACACACACAAACCGCGACTAAATATATTTTATGGTAAAGCGAGAAAGAATCAGCTTGCATCTTTGCAACTGCAAATTTGGCGGGCAAATTTTGGCGCGTTCTAATCTTTCTAAAATATTACCATAAGGTATGATGTCATAAACAAAATTGTACCCTTATTTAAAAATGCCCCAGGTTTGACTTACATCATTGTCAAAGCACAGTGTCGATATGGTCGAAGACAGAAATAAATGGTTATATATACGAGTACACTGAATCATCATAATAAGCTACACGGTAGAAATCATGTTTCACTTACTCGTTCCAAGGAACATACACACGAATAACAACGATAGCGAGAACATGGTGTGCTGTAGCAACGTGCTGTATCTCCCTACTTTACACCGTCTTGATGAAGACAATGTTTAGGGAACCACCTCAGAAATCTTATCTGCTACTCCGAGACGATTTGGCACCGGTATGACGAACTGACCAATCGGTGGAAACACTCGAGGTAGCCTGAACTTAAAGTTGGTATGTTTGGTATTATGTACCTAGGTATTACGTCGTAAAGACGTCGGGTTCACCTCATTTGGCATAATGTCAGTTTTATTTCTGCTGGTGGTGTATCTAAGTCTTGGCACGGGTGAGAAGACACACGAGTAGCAGCCTACTGCTCTGGTTTTGCCTCTTGGATGTTGGTGATTCTGCATTATTTCTCTGAAACAAACTTTTCAAGACAAAAAAAAAGCCATATTTTAACATAGCTCTATGTAACTTTAATATAAATGAAATACCATTTTTGGTAGTCAATGATAATCATTTACCAAGACCAAAACATTTTTTTCCTTTTTATAAGGGATGAAGAAACGGCTCTCTCCAGAAAATACGATGCAGGAAAGCAGTTCTGTGTGTGACATTCTGGATTTTATCGGGAACTTGCCATGCAACTAACCACTAAAGCCACTAGAAAGTTTTTTGTTCATGAGACCAACAAGGGCAGTGAAAGCTTTACGAAATGAGTTAGGGCAGAACAAACTCAGTACTAATGACAAGAGTTCTCTTGTCAAACTGTTTATTCTCCAGCAAGACTGTTGGCTCAGTTGGTTCAAGAGTGGTAATCAGAAGTGACTGCTAAACATTTGGTGCCATTGGATAGTTGTGGTGGGAGAAATCTGCGGCAGAATTTGTTTATTTTTTCTCGCATTTGATGACCGGTGGTTTTTTGTTTTTTTTTCAGTTTCTGTTGCTGGTAATCCATGTAAACAAGAATGGACACATTTTGGAAATTCATGCTACGCTTTTGGAGAAACAGCCGTACCTTGGGCAGAGGCTGAGGTAGAAAACTGTTGTTCTTGTAATGGTGTTATTGTTGTTGTTGTTATTGTTATGATTGTTATTGCTACTGTTGTTGTTGTTATGTTTGTTATTTTTCTTATTGTTGTTGTCGTTATTGTTGTTTGATGTTGAATGCGACAGTGTTAAACACAGCAACATTTTAATCGTAACTTGCTTGTTTTTTTTTCATGTGTATTAGTACTTAGTAAATTAGTTTTTGTTATTTTTGTGTGTGTGTTCTATTTTTGTTCTCTCTTCTACTTTTAAGGTCACTTGTGAAATCTTGTACAAATGTGCAGCCCATCACCAATATTCCAGATATTTATAAGATCCTGTAAAAATGGCTATTTAATGAGGTTTCAGAAATGTCAAAATTTCTGAATTGGATTCCACCAGCAAAGTTAGAAAATTGAGTCATTTCGATTTCTTTAAATTTCTATGATTGGAGATTACACTTTCGTTAAAGAAAACCTCATTGCATCAGTCTGATAGAATATTGTTTTTCTTAACCTCATTTCACGTATATTTTCAGGACTTTTGTCGAGCTGCTGGTGGCAAACTTGCTGAGATCGAAACGTCAGATGAGAATAATTTCTTGAAGAGCGAAGCTGCTCAAAGAAATGGTACACATTATTGTGCCAGTGCAGATTATTATGTTTATTATATTGCTGGTTTTAGTACTGCCCTTATGTCGCATAGTAAAAAACAGATTTAGACAATGGGACACCTGCAGCACATGTTAAGAGTTTGCTTTGTATCTTGTAAAGTATAATATAAAGTGTTCACTTCTTGAAAACGTTGCGTTCGATTCCCGACCACAGTCATGTTGTAGATGTCTTGGGAAAATATTGCATTCACATTTTCCTGGTTATATTCATTGGAAGACATTGTCAGAATGATCACGATCAGCGTCTGTGAGTGACAACGGCATTGTATGATCCCCAGGGAGCTGAAAACGTCCTAGCGAGATTAGGCCTGCTGGATTAATAATTATGTGGAGTAGCGTGAGCGGTCATTAACCTGAATACGACACTTATAAACCTCATAACTATCATCATTATTATGAACGTATATCCCAAGAGTCGTTCTCAGTACTTTCCACACTTTTTAGATACAAAGACAGTTCCTTGAACGCCACACTTAGTAACCAATTGCTTACAGTCCAACCTCTATAGCTGTCACAGAGAGATCTATGTTGCCCATTAGTCTAAGGATATTTCATTTTGGTAGTGATAATCATACCAAGAATATGAATACTGTTCATAATTTGAAATTTAAAAAAAACCCCCCAAAAAAAAACAACCAACCATATTTACCCACTAAAGAAAGTATGTCACTGCCTTAGTGGTTCAAATCTGATTCATGAAACACTTAGGTATATCTAAAAACATACATATTATAAAACACATAAGATTGGAAACGAAATACATAACAAAGTCACCGCGCTGAAGCACCCTGCCCAACCTTGTCCCAGTTTTCAGGCCAGATACTCATTCACACCTAAGTAGAGTCAGCATAGGGAGATAGACAGATGTCTTTCACACAACTGTGAGATGTCCTCTCCTAACCTCCGCCGAGAATGCTTTCGCTACTTGCTTGGGACTTCCGTCACCCAAAGTCTACTAACCCACGTGACCCCATCATTTGTCTGTTAAACTACATCACTCCATTCATGTCTAGAAAATTAAAAATCACGTCACTAAAATTCGGAACCTTTACGTTGTCAAAGGAAATTACCCACACTAAAGGAGTTAATTACGCACCAGCAGGCAATAGTTTGTAACTACTGGCCAGGGTAAAGAGTATGTAGACACTGGAAACACGCGATTATCATTCATTCTAGAGAGGTGCTTGAAGGAGTTAAATACTCCTAACTGATTAAATTTTGATGGTCTATAATGTATTCTTAATTATTATAATGTATGCCCAGATACCAAATTTTCTGGTTTGGGCTTTTTTCCCCGAACAAACCTTGTTAAACTTTGTTTGCACTGCAGTCTGCATGGTGGTCTTGGGCAGAACAAGTAACTGACAGTGTCAAAATAGGTGAGGAACTGACAGACTTAAATATATGATATTTTTGCTAATAAATAGTGTTTTCTCTATAATTGTGGTTCTAACTGAGAAAGGGAATCCTCACTGCGACAATGATTCGGTCTAAACTTCGGCTAGGATCTGTCTATCAAACAGAAACTCTGACGAGTATTGGTATTTCCCAAAGTCACAGCTACATAAACTGTTAAAGTCTGTGTTGAACCTAAGGCCTTCAGACGTGACAGTATTTTGACTGGGAGAACGACTCACAAATATGCAAAAGAGATCATTAACCAGATCTTAAATATACAGGGTGGCCAAAGAAAGATAGCTACTTAATAGCCACAAGTCCCTTCCCCTTTATAGTAAAACAACTTGTAAAAGTCTCCAGCTATCATCATTAGCAATAGAGGACGTGTGAGTAAAATGCATAATATTGAACTTTTCAATACTATGTCAGGTGGAAATTACTGGCTTGGCGGAACTGATGTGTTCCATGAGAGTGCGTGGATGTGGATAACCACTGGAGAGTTGCTCCTGTTCAAGGACTGGCATCCTTCACAACCAGCTCAGGAAGCGGGTAAGAAGGAAACGTCTAAACTCTTCTACGAAAACTGTTTAAGTCTGTGTTGAACCTAAGGCCTTCAGATGTGACAGTATTTAGACTGCGAGAACGACTCACAAATGTGCAAAAGAGATCATTAACCAGATCTTAAATATACAGTGTGGTTTTTACACCAAATTCTTTTTTTTTTTTTTGTTCCACGTTCTGATCTTTAATGTCAGTATCCGTCACCACATTTTTAATATGTTGTTATTTTTCTGGCCAATCTACGAATGACCTTGTTATAGCAACAGAAATTAGATAGCAGGATTTTTGTTATTGTTGTTGTTGTTGTTGTTGTTGCTGTTGTTGTTGTTGTTGTTGTTGTTGTTGTTGTTGTTGAATCACAGAGCTATATGTTAATAGAACTATTTATTTTCCAAAAACTGTTTTGCTAAATATAAGCCCTTTTGTCGGCGGATGTTAGACATAGTACCATCACTGGAGAAGAACAGACAAAAGCCAAACGTTACAGAGTACTAACCACAGCTTGAAGAATTGATAAATTGTTACCATTAGTAAGATCAGTGACATGTAAATCCGCCAGGAAAATACTAATCATTTTATAATAATAATAATAATCATAATTCATTTATACAGTTCAAATGTGGGTAAATGCCAAAATTTGATATTGTTCAGTGATCCACACGAGTGTTTAATCACCATTCTAACAGGAAACGAGGACTGCTTGGTCATGTGGAGAGATTTTCAATATCAGTGGGGAGACCTGCATTGCCTTACAAACGCCTTCTTCATCTGCGAAGCTGAGTAAGTGTATTGTTTAATCTAATATTTTATTTTCATTTTGATCTTGCACATTGATTCTGTAAAGACAATTTGGAATGAGGTTGGACGAATTTAAATGTTTTGGTAGAAGAAGAACGACAACAATAGCAGCAGCAGCAGAAGCAGCAGCAGCAGCAGCAGCAGCATGCTCATCATCATCATCATCAACAACAACAACACAAACAACAACAACAACAACAACAACAACACTGGTGATGGTGTACAATCTTTTGAAGAGAATACTCTGCCCATGATCTCAAAGATTAATTTGTAAATTGCATGATCACATATCTTAATGCGAAGAACTGTACTCTTACTACAACAATTAATGCTTTGAGATTTGGAGAAATTATTTTTTTCAAACAAGCATTTTCATCTTTATCTTTCACGATAGATTTACCCATGTGAAGTATTAATCCTTTTTGACCAAGAATTGAATACAGGAATTTTCCACGTAAACTGACAATGGCCATTCTCAGCATGACTAGCTGGAGCTTATCTAATTTAAAATCTCTTAATTCTTTCTTTCCACAGGGCAAGCGAAGAGAACGTGGTTGGTTAATAATCAAGGTGGAAGTTATCACTCACATTCTGCAAACACGGAACCATTGTGAGGGATACTAGTGCCCAGACTGATCTCGGGTTGCGCTATATCGGGTGGACCAAAAAAAAAGTTAACTTAATTTCAAAGTTTAAGCACTTCAACATTGTACATTTCGTACATCTGAGCTTTGACGCACTTTTGTAAATGGGTATTGTCTGCTAATGCAGCAAATTTAACATACTTTTACCTGAGGGTGTGGTTACGTTACAGCTGAAAAATTCAGAACATAATATTTCTAACAACATGTCTGTTATGCTCCTTACACATTTGCCGCAACATTTTTTTTTTGTTTGTGTATGTGACTAGAATATAGCACTTAGATCGATGGAACTTGCATCAGTTATAGCATCATTATATAGAGGTGCCTACTCTTTTATCCCAGTTTTATTTTAAAATATCTTGGATTTACTGGACGTTAAGTAATCATCCGTTTGGCCTACCCAATAGGACATTATAAAATCGTTAATAGCACAAACAGCTTTTTCTGATTTGAATACTTATTTGCCCGTTTACATAGCATTTGAGAACTTGCACAGTAACAATGGGATGATCTCTAAACTCTATTCATTGGAAGAATTACATAAACTTCGTAAGTTGAATGTTACACCGATGCACTAATGTAGATCTTACGGTGGTATGAAATCCCATCAGTTAATGCGCAAGCTGTTAAGTATCTAAATGTACGTGTGCGTGTCCAGACAGCCCAGTAGACCTCTATCCTCTCACTTCTTAGTCAATATTTAAAAAAAATATGTATTAAAACGTTGTTGCAATACCTATGACACCTACTTGTACGAGGGCATTACATATCTTTTGTTGCTGTTGTTGCTGTTGTTGTTGTTGTTGTTGTTGATGTTGTTGTTGTTGCTGTTGTTGTTGTTGATGTTGTTGTTGTTGTTGTTGTTGTTTGTCGGTGTCAGATATGATTCTGTCCCATGAACTTATGTTCTCTGCAACTGGAAACAATTTGATCTGACAGAGATCATAGACTGTCCCCCGGACAAAAGTTTTATAGTAAGACTCTGTTTCAGTTCCCCTCGCCATGCCAATTTCTGAGAGTTTGTCTCCCTTATGTCGCAAAACGACATCTTGCAAACCCATCATATAACATCTTTGTCTGTTTGTAGTCCCAAGGTATCTCTGTCTGTCTCTCAGTTGCTCTCTTTGTCTGATTGACTTTCTGCCTGTCTGTCTGTCCCTCTGACTGTCTCAGTCTGTCTATGCGTCTCTCCCTTTCTCGTAACCAACAGATTTGTCTCTGTCTGTCTGTCTGTCTGTCTGCCTGCCTGTCTGTCTGTCAGTCAGTCAGTCAGTCAGTCAGTCTGTCTGTCTATCTGTCTGCCTCTGTCTGTCTGTCAGTCTGCCTGCCTGCCTGCCTGTCAGTCTGTCTGTCTGTCTGTCTGTCTGTCTGTCTGTCTGTCTGTCTGTCCTCTTCTGTCTCTCTCCGTCAAAGTCTTTTTTTCTCTGTCTCTGTTTGTTAGTCTTTTTCTCTTATTCAGACAGACAGACAGACAGACAGACAGACAGACAGACAGACAGACAGACAGACAGACTCGTGTTGTGAGTCATGCCACTCATAAATATTGCTCATGTTGTGAACCACGCCACACACTGAGTATTGCTCATAATGTGAGTCATGCCACTTGTTAAACGTTGTTTGTGTTGTGAGCTTTACCAGTCACTAAACACTGGCCGTGTTGTGAGGCACACCACAAACTAAACATTGCTCGTTTTGTGAGTCATGCCATACACTGAACATTGCCCGCTCGTGTTGTGAGTCATGCCATACACTGAACATTGCCCGCTCGTGTTGTGAGGCACGCCATACACTAAACATTCCTTGCGTTATGAGGCACGCTAAACACTGAACATTGCTTGTTTTGTGAGGCACGCTATACACTAAACATTGCTTGTGTTGTGAGGCACGCCATACACTGAACATTGCTTGTCGACGGCCGGGGGATAAAACTGGTTAAGTCACAAAATTTTGAAAAATGCTTTTTTTTTAGAATTCAGTTGNACACTGAACATTGCCCGCCTGTGTTGTGAGACACGCCATACACTGAACATTGCTTGTGTTGTGAAGCACGCTATACAATAAACACTGCTTNGCAAGAACAAAAGACATTCAACTCCACACTCGCGAAAAGCGCCGGTGTCAAAACCATTTAACCGCCTCATTCTAACCTGAAGTGTCATCTTTATAGTGTTATACCAAAGCTGAATGTCAAATCGTTGTTCGATCATAGTTAAGTTAGATAAAAATTAAACTGTAAGGAGGTTTCTCTTCTGTTAACGCGTTCTAGCCTTTATGACATCTTTATGACATACTTGTACATCATGAGTGTAGAAGAGCAAGTAGGTAGAAAGCTTTACAGAATCACGGCACAATACAAAGGACGTTTCAGCAAATATGCCTTCTTCAGCAGACACAAAAACAAGTAGAGTGGACAAAAAAGGTTAACAAATAAACAAAATAAGCATCAAACAAACATAAAATTACAATTAAAAAATTCTTGTACATCAAAAAAAAAAGTGTACATCATGGCAATCAAGAGACAACAAAAGTAAAGGATGGGTCCATGTTTACGAGGTCCATCCCAATAATAAGTTTCCCTTCCTTATAAACTTAAGAGGACTTGTGACAGGCTGATGAAACTTGGCACATTAATTGTACATTAGGTCTTTGGGAATTTCCCTGTAAAATTTTGTGCACCAGTGCTGAACGGATCTGAAACGAGCTTCCTTTTCCTGTTGACAGTTAGATCACAACGGCCGGCATGACGAATACTCAGAAAATGAAGGAATCATTCTCGAGATGTGACATTCGGGTAATCATAAAATTTTCAGTTCTTCTGGGTAAGTCAGTCCCTGAAATACACACAGAT
>JAWQUT010000223.1:652810-683955 GCA_033807755.1 Ellobium chinense
GATGCAAAAAAAAAAAAAAAAAAAAAACGCGCTGGGTTGTGTCAGCTGTCCCTAGTCTGAATGAACTTTACAGTGAGATTAAAACGTGTAAAAGGCAGTGTAGATCTAGGTCGTCACCAGTCTGAATGCACGATGTTCTCCTTAACAGTCTTAGCTTTAGCTCTGGTTCTAGGTTCTGGTAAGTCTAAACCGTGTAATCAGCTTCGTTCCTGGTGTTGTAGTTGTTGTTGGTGGTGATGTTATTGATGGGCTGTTGCTGATGTAGACTTATAAGTCATAACTCCCGCTGTATTCTGTTAGTTCTTTTGGTTTTTTTACTTGAATGTGTTGCCTAGCGTGGTATCCTTTACTACCAGTAGACAGTGTTAGGCATCGAGTTCCACTCAACGCCTCCGCCTATTGGCCCACTGTCGGTCGTCTTATCTTCTTGCGTTGAAGATAGCCACATACCAGACTGTTAGGCAGCTGTGCCGTCAATAGCCAAAAAACAGTGTAACTCCAATGGAAGCAATTTTGAGTCATTTGAGTTTTTCTGTTTGGCATTAGCCTCTCCACATAATCGTTAATTTCCAAAAACTGAAATTACATATTCTAGTAGCTTAGTCCCTATGTCATGCCATATAGGTTGTCTGCATAGCCTATCGGATAACCTAATAAAAGGTCATTACATTGTTTTGCTGTGGCATGACCTTTCATTTATAAGCATTTTACAGAGACAGAACAATGCAACTCCAGGGAAATATGGAATTACATTGTTCTGTCTTTGCACAAGGTTATTACACGGTTTTAGCTTTGTTTTGATGAAATGTAACTCCATTGAGAAAGTGGAGTAACATTGTTCTGCCTTTGTACAAGGCCGTTAAACTAATTTAGCTTGACTGAATTGTACTGAAGAAATACAGTTCCATTGGGAATATTAAATAATTATACTGTTCTTTTAACGTGCAGTGTCTATGTGTTAGCATTGTACGGAAAACACAAAACTGCAGGGGGACTTTGGATTCAAAGCCAGAATGAAAGCAGTAATAATCAAGAAGGCTTAGAAATATTGACTGTGATGTACATGCGCTGATTCAATGGTTGTTTTCTGGTCACTCATAAATTCATCAATCCTATGTGTATTGTAAATCCTATATAATACAAAGTCGGAAAAAAATAACAGTAATCCCTAATCTTAATACACCACATTGTTGACCCTGATCGAAGCTGTTTAGAGCAATCAGCAGCCATCTTTATTTTATTTCAAGAACAGTCAAGTATATATGATAAGTCCCTGAAGTTGTGGGTAATATAGGGGCCTATTAAATATGTCCACTGGAATTCCGTTTCGTTAACTGATATGACATAAGGTCCAGGTATAAGGGACAGCAATTTCCTTTAACATTTTCACCAGTGCTCGTGTTTATATTATTATAATGAAGGTGTCTTTATAAACAGTGAATATTTATGGGACTTTAAAATTAATGCATAGCCGCTGCGTGCATACCTCTCATCTTGAAGTTGAGAAGGGTGCTGGATGAAAATGCACTGAGCTGCTGGACATTGATCTGAGCTGTCTTATAAACGACGCTATCGTTGCAGGGCTACGGAAGAGACCTACAGCATTTCTAACACTTCTAACGCCGCTGGGGACATATTTTGATTGTGCACCTCCCCCCCCCAAACCAGCCCCTCCTCGTCCCCCCTGATAAAAAAACCCAACAAAAAAACAGTGTTCATCTTTGCAACTGCAAGTTTGGCCGAAAAATATTGGCTCACTTTTTGTACCTTCTTTTTTTTTAACATATTGTCAACATGGTCTAATAATAATATAAAAAAAACGTATTAAAAATGGCCGAAGTCTGAGTTAGGCCACTTTTGTAGAACACTGACTTTATGTTAATTTGGCATGTCATATTCATAGAAAGGGTCCATATCTCATTTTAGCCGGAGGTAGTCCGTGCAGAGCTGACTGGGTATATTTTGGAGATTCATGCTACGCCTTTGGAGAGATTGCAGCATCTTGGCCAGATGCCTCGGTAAGTTTAAAAGGACAGGGATACATGTTTACTTTACAGCCAAAAAATACATTTTCAAAATTGTGAGCTGCATACATTTTCCCTCCACCTAATCATGTCTGATAAACATCACAGGTATGTAGGGATTTTCAACCTTTGTACGCTGCCATTACACGTGGTGCGTGACGTCATAAGCGAGAAAAGCGAGCAGTTGCATGTGCATGAGCAAACTGTCTGGACCAACCGTCTGCAAGCCTATCTGGCGGATGATAAAAATCTCGATATTCCTGCGGGGTTTCCTCAGAAAGGCTCAGGCTAAAGGAAGAATGTACGCGATTTAAATTTAATGAAAAAAAATAAGGCTCATTAGACTGTAAAGCAAATAACAATCCCTATCTCTTGAACAACATCTATTTTTTTTTGTTTATCTTTGGTTAGGCTTATTATTCGGCGTTTGATGTTTGACCATGTTAAAGACTCAGTCCACCCTAGCTTGCAAGTAAGACCGTGCACAACAGATCGTTGCGGGTCCCATGACTATAATTTGCTGTTCAGTTGGCCACCCTTCAACTAGATCTCTGACCTCAGCAGAATGTGTCCTGGAGTCTTTCATACATAATCCTTAGACTAAGTCCCTGTAGGGAATGTTTGAAATAATGGTAGCGTATTATCTAGAAATATTACACAGAAATTGTAAAAAAAAGAAAAACGTCTCAGGGAGGGGAGCGAAATTTCATTAGTTGTTTGCGCATGTATATTATCTACATACAAGGATGTAAAATTATAATATTTATATACAATCAATCTGCTTGCTTGCCAGCCCGCCAGCCTGTATGTGTGTCTATCCGTCTGCCTGTCTGATTTTTCTGTCTGTTTTTCTGTCTGCCTGCTTCTGCATGTGAGTGTGTTTGTGTATGTGTTTGTGTGTGTGTGTGTGTGTGTGTGTGTGTGTGTGTGTGTGTGTGTATGTGTGTGTATGTCTGTGTGTCTGTTTATTCGCCCGTCATCCGTATGTCATTGCAATTAATGTTCAGAACAGGAAACTCAGGAAAAGGTATGGTTACGGACGTGATAATTTTGTATCTTAATTGTATCTGAATTAAAAAACTGATACATAATTTCCAGTCAACGCCATGGTAAGCCAGTCTTGTCTGTAGAATCGTATTGAAATAAACTCAAACCCCTATAATAGGTGCACTTTTGTGCATGAGAAAACTACACTTAATAGTAATATGAAGTGATTATGGACGCCCAAATGATAGAATGAACATCCGTTCATGTGAAATCGTATTTAATAATAAAGCCAAGTTGTCATCGAGATCCGTACTACCAGGAGCAGGGACGCCGAATGGTTGCGGCTTTGGATTTAATACCTAAAGGTCGTGGGTTTCATTCCTGATCACGGTAGTGTTTTAAGTGCCTCGGGGAAATCATTTCGTCTACATTTTCCTCAGTCTATCAGTCTGTAAAATGGGTACTTGGCTATAGGTAGTGAAAGATGTCAGAATGGTAAGGATCAGCACTTCCAAATGGCAACGGCTATATTCCTCAGGGAGTTGAGAAAGTTCTAGAGTGATCCGGCCAATTGGGTAGTAATAGTGTGAAGTCGTGGGAGCGGTCATTATCTTGGATACGAAACGTGTAAACCGCAGCATTGTTTATAATATAATTATCAATACTATTAGTACCATTATTGTTATTAGTATTGTTACAATATTATTATTTTATTATTATAAATATTAAATATTCATTTTACTGCCAAGCATTAATTTCATCAACTGATTCACAGGATTATTGCCGATCTGCTAATTCCAAACTGGCTGAGATAGAAAGTTCATCTGAAAACGAGTTCTTGAAGAATCAGTCAAGGCAGAGAAACGGTAGGTTGTGCGATGGGTTTATGTAAACAAACCCGCATGTGACGTATGGGAGATGAGGTTTGATCATATGAAATGCCTATCATAGAGAACAAAACTTCATCAAATGACATTTATTCCGTCTCCATTTTGGTCTTCAGTCAATCACATCTTGCACCCGTCTTCAATGTCGACATTGCATTTGGTGAAGTTTTATATCGGTTTACGTGTGCTCAAATGCGGGGCTGCGTTTGTTTGCACCCTGCAATTAGTCGAAAGGACAAGCTTCACCCTTTCTTAGAAGTATCTCCAGGCAAGCCAGGATGACTGCGACTAACGCGGAAGAGACCGAAAATAATGCACCGACTTCCGAGTGGTGTTTACTATATACTCTCTTTCATTCATGTTGCATACATGCCATCGTTAATTCTTGCCACATCCTCCACCGGCATATACGGCCGAATACATGATGTTCTACTAACAAATTTGAAATCACAGATGGTTGCCGCCACGCTGTCGAGCTTTAACTTCCGCTGATAAAGAAAAAAAGTATAGTTTTAGCCAAGCTTTAGAAGGTGTGCATCCCTCCTCATTGTGACTGGCACACACCGAACAGTAATATCTCATTTGTTAAAGAAGGGGTGAGGGTTCCTTTACGTCAAATTGCAAAAAAACAAACAAACGCAGCGCGGCTTTAAATGATGCAGCAGAAGTCGTCTGACACTTTGAGGGGAAATGTTCACAGTGACGGCTTGTACCATTCGCCCACAGACACATCAGGGGTGTTTATGCAGTTGCGCAGTCCAGTTTAGTCGTCAGACCTAGCACGTCTTAGAGCCCATGGCGACATCATTGTTAATTGTAGTTTCGGATCTGACTTTGCCGTCGGATCTAGCACCTCTGGAACACTCTCGCGATTGACGGTTGAATTCTGAGTGGTGCCATTCTCCTGAACTTCTTTAGCTCAGCGTTGCCACACATGGAGCCTTTGGCTCCCAAATAAATGATTGTCTCTTTGGCTCGTTTGTATTTGGCTCCAACGGACTTTAGGTCAAAACTGAGTAATTTCCTATATAGAAAAAAACAAACAAAACCAAAAAACAAACCGTACACTTGTTTCAGACAGTTTGTATTTCAAGTGATCAAGATTTCTGCCATAACTGGTTGATGAATACGTATCAAAGAACAACCCGTGTTTTTATCTACCAACTACTTATTATTATGATTTTTTGTTTTATTTATTCAGAAAGAGTCGTGATATCCTAATATAATTATACCCTACTGGTGTAACAAATACATGGACTGTTGATTTAAACTGCTTGTCTTATGTTAAAGCTTAATCCCAACAGGCTCTTTCCAGACATGGCATGGCTCTTTTTTTGGATTTTTTTTTTTTGTTGTTTCCACTGCGATTTGGCTGCGGTTCGAAGAAAAGCCTGGCAACCCCACTTTAGCTACTTGTACGTTTTGCACTTCCTTAGACATGAAAGAATTTTCGAGAATAGAATTTAAACCTGTTATCAAGATTAGACATTGTGTGCTTGACTCATTTTAGGTTGATTAGTCTTTTACAACAATAGCTTAACGTTAATTTGTCATCCTTGAGCAGAAAAAAAAACAACACAAAAACATGTTCTTTTATTGCGTAAATAAAGTTCCGATCTTAATATCAGTTGTACAATGTTGATGGTGGGAACACAGGGTGCGCATTCCAAAAAAGAAAACAAAAAACAACAACAACTGAAATTTATTCCTACAAACATCGATAGTGTGAAGGTAAAGCCAAAAATTCGCGTTCGACATACTGTTTTTTTTTTTTGTATAGACTGTATTTAGAACAAATCACTCCAAATAGAACAATGAAACATTTTGCGTTTGTAGACCCCTGGGTCAGGTGTTAGCCAAATATTATTAGGATAATGTAGCTTTGAGCTTAACCCTTGAATTGACAGTTTAGGCATCCTTAGCTTTGTTATAAAGACCATGTCAGGGGGCACATCTCATTCCAAAGTTAACATAGACGTCACGAATATAGCCTTTTAAAACTAAAAAAATCAAACACACCCAACATAATTATTATCTATTCCTCCGATATAAGATGTCTAGTGGGCGATTACGATGAAGCTCGCTGGTGGGCAATGGCGGACGATCTGATTATTAAAAGATTAAGGAGCGTTACCAAGAATAAAAGTGAGAATAATTCTTTCTGTGTCATGCCATTTCTATCATTTTGTGGATGGTTTACTATTTTGTTCTTACAGGAGGCAGTTACTGGCTTGGTGGAACAGACATCTTTCATGAGGGTGTTTGGACATGGATGAGTACTGGAGAGCTGGTGAATTTCAATGACTGGCTTCCTGGAGAGCCTGATGATAATGCTGGTAAGGGGATATAAAGAACTGCAGGAGATGGAGGAGGGAAGAAAGAGAGAGAGAGAGAGCGAGAAAGAGAGAGAGCTAGAAAGAGAGAGAGAGAGAGAGCGAGTGAGGGAGAGAGAGAGGGAGATAAGGTGACTGGTACCCAGAACCTGACATTATGTCTAGTAAGGGATCAGAAAAGAAATAGATGAGATGGAGAAGGAAAGAGATAAAGAGAGTGAGAACGAGAGAGAAAAAAAGAGGCAGAACGAGAGGAAGTGAGAAAGATAAAGAGCAAGAGAAAGAGAGGGCTGTGTTCATGTAAATACTGGGGCTTGATCGAGTTTTTCGTGCCCGTAACTTACTCTCCTCTTGTCTTAAGGGCATAGACAGTGCTTGATATACCCTCAGCGTAACCACTCTGACGACACAGGCTTTCGATTAAGAGAAGTTGACACACCGTCGAAATCATGTAAAGCTGATCTGAGGAATTGATACAGTGCCGTACGCAACTACAATCCATCATTATAAGTATATAGATCTATCTGCCACTTCTTGCACATCAAAAAAAAAGCAGTCCCGCATTTTAATTTACCCTTAAAACCCCATTGGTTGAATGCAACTTCCTAGGCCAACTTTAGTATATTATGCATTATGCAGGTCCTCTAAAATAGAATTCCTCTTTACGAAACATTAAGTCATTGTCATCCTTTAAATCCCATTTAAAACACATTATTATGAGTCCATTTTGCTGAATCCACTTTTGAAGAAGTTCTTGAGACGGTCAGAACAGATTGGCAACATTATTCTCACTATATGCTTTCACAGCTCACCAAGACTGCATGATCCTGTGGAGCCAACATGACTATCAGTGGGATGACTCGCAGTGTGAAAACAAGTTCGAATTCATTTGTGAATCACCGTGAGTGACTGTAGGGCTAATATACTGTCCAAAAAAAGAAACGCATATTTTATTACCCTAATATCACCAACTTTCATAATAGGCTATGAAAGAGTGGGAAAATGTTTTATGGGCTGGTCTTTGTATTTGATGAACAGTTCACACTGTCAGTGAGTTGCATGTCCCTTACTCTAAGAAAAAATAACCACACATGAGCAAGTTTAAAATGAACCCGAAAAGTTATAAAACAGTTCATGACGCGGTGACCACTCATGACAGCTTTCCCAAAATTTTGCATGTGAGTGAGTTACCATCGTAGGGTATAAAATAAGATGATCAGAAATTTCCGGCGGTCATTAGTTTTGCTAAAATCGCAATGCCCCATTTACCTCAACAACAAAGAGACCCGGCTAATGGCCGTTTATGGGCCGGCGAAAGACAGGATCAAGTTGCAGCACACTTTAATATGTCTCAGTCAACGATTAGCTGTCTTGCTAATTGATTTAATGCAACCAATTCGAAAGCAGATCATCCTAGAAGTGCAAGGCCAAGCGCGAGAACTCAGGCACAGGATCGACTATTTTATTTATCTGCGTCACCTCAGGAATGGCTTCTAATGAGCATCATCGATAGCCCAGACACTTCCTGACCGAAAGGGAACAATTATTTTACCAAACACTGCGGAATCGAAGATAACAATATGCACTCACTATTCAAATGGTGGTCATACATGATATTGACCTTTGAGTCTCATGAGACATAGTGATGTGCTATTTTTCAACCAGGTATGCTCAGTCAAGAGCGAAAAGATCATAAATGGACATTCATTTGACTCTGTTTCCATCTCTGCGCATGCTTTTGTTTGCATGACTTTAACTATAATTTTGTTTTACCTAACATAAAAAAAAGGAATTACTGTTGTTGTTTTTTTTGTTTTTTTTTTTTTGACAGTAATATATTCTTAACTGATTTTGTGCTTTCTGGAACACTGTAGATTCTAGATTCATATTCCCTGACGTGGTGTAATTTCCTGTAAGCAAAACTGAATATTATATGAGATCATATTATTATACTAAAATAAGAATATTGAGCGGTAATCTATGCTGGTAGGGAAGAGTGATAGCTTGAAATGTGGGTTTATGTTCCATCTTTACTGGGCTATGTGTGTTTAGTCCTTGCCAGTGAACGAAATGCACGATCAATAATTGTGGGCTGTTCCTTTGGAGATTATAATGCAACGGAAGATTCAATCTCTAAGCAGTTTAAAAGAGGGCATGCGTGTAAAAAGTATATTTCCATTCCAGTAATTTTTCTCTCTCAGAATTGAGTACGGCGCCCACCAAGCCAAATCGCGATGACAGAACATCGATCTGGTACCGTATGCGAGTGTAATAATGACGCAGTAAGGAGAGCTAAAGTGACACGGATTTGGCCTTAACGTTTAGAGTTACTCCCCTTCCCCAAACAACGACAGATTGTGGCAAAAAAAAAAAAGTAAGACGTCACGTAAGTTCCAACACCTCTATCTGGCAATAGTATTATTCAGCTTTCAATTAAGATTCATGTCATTCAAATTTAAAAATAAAGTTGAGCGTGTAAACCAGGTAAAGTACTCTGCATTTTTGTTGCCTCGCCATGATTTCGTTTGACACAACTGCTGCTTACAGTAGAATTAAAATATTCACACCGATGTGTTAGTACCCCGTCCGCAGAGCATTAGCTAGGTAGCAGGCTTGCGCTTGGCTTTGCGGCTAGAACGTATTTGACGTATACTTTTGGTCGGCACGTGCGCAATGCATGTAAGAATTTGGACTTTGCATAATGTAAACCTGCGAATTGTAAGGGGCAGGCAGAGGCAATATAATATATTGTATTATGTTGACATGCACTTGAAAGATTGTTTTCTTAGAATGATAGGTATCGTATCATTTAACATGGTCTGTATGACGACTCATCTGCGACTGATGCGAAAGCACTAAAAAATGTGCTGATTTAGGAGTAGTGTTTGCTATAGCTAGATCTTTCCCTCACTCATTAGCATACAACACCACCTTTAATTCTTCCCACATCCTTCTCCGACACAAGACTGCTGACAAAAATTTCTATAACAAATTTAAAACCGTAAATGGTGGCCCTCATTACGCAAACTCTCACTTCCGGTTTACGCAAAAGATGTCACATTTCCAACAAACGGCAAATAAGTATGCACACTGCCTCGCAGCGACTAACTAAGCTCTCCTGCGCACATACCAACTTAAGCTGATCAACATGTTGATTTACTGACGTCACGTACAAGACAATAACAGAATCTGCGCACATACCAACTTAGTTTATGATCACGGTGTGCTGCATCCTGTTTTATTTTCTCCTGTGTCTGGCATCAGTTACCAAATTTGTTGCTGGTCAACCCAAGATCGTCTGTGCGCAGGAGAATTATTTCCCTAGTTTCCCCATTTCTGAAAACAAATAAAAATTCCTGAAAAATCTAGTAGAACAGCAATGTTGACCAGTTATCAGACGTCATTATGAAAGTAATAGTCTGGTAATATTTCTAGGCGACTATTTAATAACTATACAATTATTCTCATCTTCCTTTCTTCTTCCTACAGGCCCGAAGAAACTATCGTGGGATAAGGCACCCAAGAGCCCACCAGACTTGGAGACCAAGTCTTGGATTGGGGCAGTTCCATCTGAGTGCCACGTTACTTACGCAAATCTATATTATACGAATAGACATGGGGTATGGCATGCTATTTTAGAACGCGTTAATTCCGAAACCACTGTAAGTAAAATTCGGGCGAAACCGTCAATTTGCATGAAATTTGACAGAGGAGGTTTAGCATCAATGTCTGCTCATCGAAGGTGCTGAATTCCATTACTAATATGTCGACAATTGTGTGCCACTTCCGCCATTCCGTCCTTTTCAAGGATGAGGTTGAAATTTCACATGCCGGCACCATTCATCGATGACGCCATGTCGTGTATAAAGCCGTTGAGCACCCTATAAAAGGGTAATCCCGGAAATATAGTCGTCCAGTAATGTCCTATTCATTTACTGAGCGGGAGTACACCCTGGTTCACTATTTTGCCTTTGCACCACATGAGAATGCAACTAGCATGTCTTCATCAAGCAGACAAATCCTATTTTAGTTATGAAATGTCCCAGTCATTGAATGAATGTTCATAAGAATTTCTAGATAAACTTACGACTTTACAGCAATTAAATTGGTTGTTTCAGATAGGCATTAATTTAAATCTTAAATGCAACTGGTCATATGTTTTCCAATAAATTGCCTAAATGACGTGGCATTCAGCTGGAATAGCATATTACGCTCTTTGATATAATATATCTGGAAACAGGCAATGAAATAAAATGTTATTTGTAATCTACTAAAATGTGCTTCGTCTTTAATTAATAGTTGATAAGGAATACATGCCTTTGCTGTGGGGGTTAATAATAATAATTGATAAATAAATAATAAGTTTTCATTCGTGTTTTCTCTCGTTCTCTCACTCCTTGACCTTCTCACTCCTCACTGGTTTTCCAGAATTCGCATGAATTATATGTCAACGTGAAACACATCCCATTAATCTGTTATATTGACATTCTGCATGATTCTTTCCACAGTCCGTCCGTCCATTCGTCTGTCTGTCTGTCTGTCTGTCTGTCTGTCTGTCTGTCTGTCTGTCTGTCTCTCTCTCTGTCTCTCTGTCTGTCTGTCTGTGAATGAACGCTGCCAAAAGAACAAAGCACCGGCGAACATGAGCCAAATAAGTTTAATGTCAAATGGCGAATATAACCTCAAATTTTGTCCACTTTTTTTGACGCTTGAGTCTACTTGTAGTCAGCCTGCCAGCTGCCCAGCTATACCTACAGACAGGCACACATACAGACATACAGACACACGTAAATGGTAACTATAGTATAGAACCACAGAATTGTCGATGAGTGAAAGAAAGAAAAAGAAACAATTTAATTATTGTAGAGTGGACAGGTTTCTAACTTCCTGGAGTTTAGTAAGTTTTAAAAAGTGTTAATAAGAATAAAGAAAAAAGAGTCATTTCTCATCATTTCACGAAATGGCAATGTTATGTTTGCAATGTCATTGAAAATGTGTAAATATTCTAAGCTTCCTCTGCAAACGAAGTTGAAGGAGATTAATATGCTTTTTATTATTATTATTATTTTTTATCTTTCACTTCACTAGTTTCGATGATATTACGAATTCGTTGTCGACTTCAATATCATAAAAGGAGAATACAAATAAGTCAGAATTTTGACGTTGTAAGGAATACAGCGGAAGGGCTGGGTATCTAATATATGAAAACTCTAATTGTCTGGCCCTGAGGACTTGTTGCTTTACACTCAGTTGTAGGTATGTATGGGTAAATCAGTGACTCGCATCAGAGCACCTGTGGCAATTTTGAAGGAAGTGGTCTAATGTTTATTCCTCTCTCACCGCCTTTCGCAAATTGAGAAGCGGATCCAAGTCATCCGCTTTGAAGACCAACGACCTACTGCTTTTAACTGACTGATTTGCCTTGACAACTGTAGGCACTGTCGAAAGCAATCCTACTACTAGATATCAACGACAAAGCAGTGTCATTTCCGGACTGCCTTTTAATATTCACTTTCTACCCTATTATCGTCCTTGCATTTTCGTTGCATTGCATCATTGTCTTTAAGTAAATACCTCTCAAGCGGTTCTTGAATATCTTTGTGTGTGTTCGTTGTCTTTAAGCAATTTGTACCAATGCTTGCAGTTAATGTTTGTTTTCAGGTGCGATACTATACAACTAAGCATGTTAAAGAAACTTACATATTTATAATCGTTTATTTCATAATGTTTGTGAAGAAAACTTTTACCACAGACACAGAGGCGATGTAAAAAAAAAACCAACCAAACAATCAATAATTTATGTTAAGACAGAAACTGTCTGTTTCCGCATTTTACATAGGCTTCTAAACCAATCTGATTGGTTTAGAAGCCTATGCAAAATATGGAAACAATCCATTCAGTAAAAATAATGATATTTAAAAAAAAAACAACAACACCAAAAAACCTTAAACCCATTTTGTCAAATGACGGGGATTAAACAAAAGTAGCCTCCGGATGTTTCATGGTTAAGAGACGTATACTAAGCATACGTTTGACTGACTGCATGACAAATATAAGTGAATATAATCCAATTCTTTCTAGGTGATGGGTACCCTCGGGGTGGGCTGCATTAATTAGTCACTGCAGTTTGACAAAATGGGAAGATACAGTCCTTCCCTATACTCTGTGGGTAGCAAAGGGTACATATTCGTTCGTGCGTCACAGTCACTATGAGGAATGGTGCACGCCTACCAGAACTTTGTTAGCTGTATCGCGTTGTGTACAAACCGAAAGAAGAAGCTCGGTATCATGGTGGCAACCATCTACGGTCTCAAATTTGTTATGGAATATCTTATCAGCGTCCTTGTAACGGAGAGGATGTGGCGAGAATCAACGGTGTTCTGTATGCTAATGAAAGAGACAAAGATAGAAGTGTAGCAAACATCACTTGTAATCCAGTTCATTGTTTTCTGTCTCTTCCGCATTAGTCGTAGCCATCATAGCTTGCCTAGAGATGCTATTTTCTTCGCTAAAGAAGACTTGTGGCTTCCTATTTTGTCAAATGGCGGGGAACAAAGAAACGTAGCCCCATGATGGTTCATGACGATACGTTACGTGGCCTCTCTGCACAATCTCCTATGTTTAAAGGGCTGCGCACAGATTCAGAAATATTAGAATGGCAATATTTGCACAATGGCCGCCAATTTCATTTGCGAAATGCCGTAAGTTATTGACACTGTTCTGATCGCTACAAAGTACTTTTTAGTACCATGCTACGACCAGTTTCAACGTACTGAAGCTAATACATATTTTATGAGTCTGAAAGGCTCTGTGTGTAGAAGAAGTCAAAAACAATACAAAAATAAATAATAAATTTCCTTCAGGTTGTTTTCTTCCTAGAACATCACACAAGTTTTTTTTTTCTTAAATACATGAATTATTAATGGAGAAGTTGCCAATGTGTGCAGACACAAGGCTATTCGACGGGGAGCTGTGAGATTTTATCTACTTTGTTGTTATGACAAAGTTAGCGAATATGTTCCACACTGAGATGAAGGAAATCCTTCCAACTTAAGAAGGTAAATATGGATTATCAAGAGTATACAGTATAACAAGGCCTACGAGTCAATTCATTAGACTTCATTAACCTAAGGGGAAACTGTTTTCACTCGTTTTAATGAGACATTGATCTATTGGAGTAGAGCATGGTTACGTTACAATGTTGGGTATGTTTGAGACGAAAATGAAGGAGTGTTGGCAACGAGGTGTCGGACGCAACAAGATCCTGTACTTAAAATCTAGATTTTATTTGCTATATGGAAATAGTGAAGGTGAGATTATTGGGAAATTGCTGTCCGATAAGACCAACACTAGACGGATCAATCTAGATGTTTGTGTGTTAAGAATATGTTTGCGATGGTTTAATTGCCTCGAGTATTTTGCATAGTCTGGTGTCTGAATTTTTACCTTTTAAAAATGTGTTAACATAGGATTTACACATTTTCCAGGTATATTCTTTTGACCGGCGCGTTAGCCGCGCAAGATAGTCAGCAAAGATTTTAGACGTTAGTTAGACAATTTGCAGTCTCTCGAGATACACCGGAAGTGAAAGCTTGGCAGAAATGGCAGCCATCATCTACTGTTTCAAATTTGTTAGTGGAACTCTTGAATTATTTATCTTGTGTCAGAGGAAGCTATAGTAAGAATCAGCTGTGGTACTGTATGTATGCTAATAAGTGAGGCAAAGACATAAGTATGGCAAACACCACTGGCAAGTCAGGCCACTCTTTTCTAGCTCTTCCGCTTGGCTCGCTTGGAAACCGATACTTCCGTTGCTCAGAGTCTCCTGGAGATCGCCTACACAATAAGAGGACCGTCTGTTTCGTTCATCCTTGGGAATTTAACAAATCTAGCCCAGCTTTTCCACTTCCAGACGTGTGTTTTGGGCATTTGATCTTTACATAGTAAGAAGCTGAATGTACACAAACATATCTAAGTTCCTGTCGGATTCCGGAAGGCTGTCAGGAAATGAGATAAGATTTTAAGGTTGTTCGTGGTTTGTTTCGCGAAAGCAAGCTAGACTGTCCTGCTAATTAGGTATTTTCAGCTCCATCACGTGACTTAGGAAATCTTGCTCACACGTTGGTTTGTTTACATGCTCTGCTCATGTATGATTACTCGTCACTTATCAAAATATCCTAGCAATCCCTAGATCACGTGGTGTAACTGACCCGTCTGAAAATACCTCATTGTCCTTCTGTTTTCGACTAGAAGAAGGAACTATCGTTGGCTAACGCGCCGATCAAAAGAACATACCCCGGAATATGACAATGTGTAAATCCTATGTTAGTCAATTTTTAAAAGGTATAAATTCAGACACAAGACTATACAAAATAATCGAAACAAGTAAACAATTCTTAACACATTCTTAACACACAAACATCATGGTACTGTTCGCAGGATGATGGTTTTCATACTATCCGTGTCCTACTGTCAGTATAGTCCAGAAGATAAAGCACACTGGAGATTATGCAATAAACAGTAATAGAAGTAGTAATAGTAGCAATAGTAGTAGTGTAGTAGTAGTAGTAGTAGTAGTAGTAGTAGTAGTAGTAGTAGTAGTAGTAGTAGTAGCAGCAGCAGGAGCAGCAGCAGTAGTAGTAGAAGTAATTGTAGTAATAGTATTAACAGTAGTAGTAGTGGTAGTAGTACTCGTAGTAGTTGCAGTAGTAGTAGTAGTAGTAGTAGTAGTAGTAGTAAATAATAGCTAATAAGGAATGCATGCCTTTCTGTGGGGATTAATAGTCACAATGACATAAACTTATTCGTGTTTTTTTAAGTTCTCCCAATCCCTCACTTTATCTCCTCATTGGTTTCTATGTCACCATCAAACGCTTTCCATTAACCGTTCATACTGACGTCCTCATACAACTCTCCACTGCCCGCCCCTCCGTCTGTCCGTCTGTCTGTCTGTCTGTCTGTCTGCCAGCCAGCCAGCCAGTCAGCCAGCCACACATACATACAGACAAACATACACAGACACACAGATAGATGGAAACGATAACAAATGTGTACGTTTCACTATGGAAACATGCTTTACATATTATGTATATATCATACAGTTAATCAAAGAATTTCATCACGAGGGGAAAAAAAAAGTTAGTTTTAGCCTTGGCAAGCCCAAGAAGAATAGACTGACCACAATTCTGTTTTCTTAAGAAGATTGTTAGAGGCATCAACCAACAACCGGCTCCTCCAGCGCTCTGCAAAAGAAGGATACGTTACGATTTCTTTTCGAGGCTTTATTTCCTTGACATTATAAAAATGATATACGTAATTGATAACCTGGGAATATTTAATAACTGAAAGTCATCATTTGCGAGTGTACGTGTTTATGGATTTGTGGGATTTCTCTTTTAAGAGTTCGCATCCTTTAGAGTATGGGTGTCAACTTTGGCATGGAAAAGTCCCGAAAGCGTTACATAATAATATGAAACTTTGCCTCTGAGATTTAGAGAGCCTCTTCTGTGCTTGAACTGCGCAACAGCAATAAACAGGCCAAGCCCTGATTTCACTGGCTGATAAAAATTTCAAGTGGTGTTCCATGCTTGCTACTGAAGTACACAACGTCACTATCTCTGCAATCCAATTTTGCCATTTTTTTTTTTTAAGTGATATGCAGCAAAACCCCACAATGGCCCAAACACCTATAATATTGCTACATAAAGGTGAATATAAAAGTGTGGTGGGTATTTTGTAACACAAGAAACTTACCCGAATATTATTTTGGTTCAACGGCTAATATTTAAGAACTGAATGGTCGGTGCTGTCTTACGTCACCTCTGCATGTGACAAACGCGTCTACTTTACGGATTACAGGGAAACGCAAACACACTATGACCAACGTGTTACTGGTTACTTATAGCCGTAAAAATCATCATAGCACTCCGGACATGTCCATAAATGCTGCGATCCTCATGCCAAAACCCTCCTCAAGGAAATCAAGCAATTATGCCGGTTGACATGGTTGAGGACAGTTATGTTCCTTCCAGCAAGCCTACAGTTTTTGAAACTTCCCTTCACTATGCCCATCTTCTTTATACGACTCACTGCAGGAATGTTGTCCCAGTTTTTCTCCTCATCTTCCCTCAGTTTCTTTTCTATTTCCTTGAGGATATCTGCCTTATCCTGCCCAAGCGCACCCTAATTTGTACCTGGCCAGCCAAGGTATCAGCAATCACATTTCTATGCACACCAGCATGACCCGGGCTGTACTCCCACGTGAGTGCTTTGATGGCTGAATGATTTGAAACCACTCTCTTTGGAGCACACTTTTTTCTATTTTCCTCTGCATGCTTTGGGAGTCTGTTATTACCACAATGTTATTAGTCCCCAAACACCTACTAATGGGGCACGTCGCCATGTTCACAGCCACGGCAAGTAGCTTCATCTCAAACACCTATGCACACAAAGTGCATTGCAACAAAATAACTTTCAAAACAAAACAAAACAAATAAAAAAAAAACAACCAAAACAACTCACCGTGTTTCGCAAATGAAATTCGCTGCGTTGTCGCACACCCAGTCATTCCATTGGTAGTTAAACGCTTTTCGCATTTCCAGGCAGTCTTCATGACCTGTGAACGTGTAAACATAGCACTTTGGGTATTTACATGCACTCTTAGAATGCGGCTTCCATTCATTGAGGAAGTGTGTTACAACAGCTAAAACCAAAATCACAGCAGTTCAGTAGTTGGCTCAACCAATATGGCATTTTGCTAATACTGCCCTGTGTAAAATGCGGCAAACAATATATTGTGGCGCATGCAGTCCAACCCCTTCCTTTTTCACTCTATTCCTATCTCTTTCTCTCCCTCTCTCTATCTCTCTCCACCTCTTCCTTCCTCCCTTGCTCCCTTCGGCATTTCGTTTCTTTACACAAACTCTTTACACTTTACACATGTTCCAAGATGGAGGAAGTGACTTGCTTCTAAAATTGTTAGAGACTGCCCTGGCAAATACAACTATTGGATATTCCCTTTGGAAGCACGAGGTATAATTTTGCTTGCATTCTCACTCGACGATACCTTCATCTAACAATAGGTCATTTCATTTATTCCAGCATGCAGAACAGCACCTGTAACATACTATCTGTTATGCTTAATGCAGTGCACACTCACTGAATGAAATACGGATACAGAAACAGTTGAAATCAGCTACTCTTACCAGCTCCATCATCAGGTTGCCCAGTTTGCCAGGCCGTGAAGGTGATCAACTCGCCAGTACTTATCCACATCCATGTTCCCTCATGAAACACATCGGTGCCACCAATCCAGTAATTGTCAGCTGAAAGGTTTGGAAACATTGTAAAACTGTCCGAAGCTGAGCCGAATAACTGTGTTGCGGCGGAGAATCGGAAGGTGCAAGAAGAAGACCTAAAGTCAAAACGTGTGCAACCGGTTCGCGGAGAGAGTTTTCTGTGTTATGTGTATGTATGGAAGGAGAGGGTGGGCAGGGATGGTGAAGAAAATTTTTGCAGGATGCAGCTCTGTCTTCCTCTTTTGTGAATTTATTATAGTCACGTGATCACCTAGCTCGCTAAGAATGGTCTGTAGCCTTCCACTCCCTTACACCTCCTACAAGAAGTATATTTCCATTACAAGAACAACCTAGCTTGCTCACCGCTTTTGTTCATCGCTCGTTCTTTGAGAAAATCGTTCTCGGCACTAGTTTCGATCTCGACCAGTTTAGCTCCAGCTGCATCACAGTACTCCTGTACAAAGGAAAAAAAAAAGAGTACCATGACACAGTTTTACATCTTAGCCGATACCAGCAACAACAGGAGTATTCAATCAAATAAGCCATACCATACCCTCGACATTAACAATACAAGTACCACAATATTCCATCATGAGGGAATAAATCGACGATAAGAAAATTCCTGGTGCAGTGCTCCATCAGGTACACAGTGCCTTCGAAAATAACAGTCCAAGTACCACAGAATTTCATCACGTACGCGATGCCAGTGACAATAACAATTTCAATTCTACAATATTTGATCTATTAGGCAACGATAATGAATAAGAACTTTCTAGATGCCACAGTATTCTATCAAGTTTGCGATACCATCGACAATAAGAATCTGAAGTACCGCAGCATTCCAACAAGTAGGGGACACCACTCTAAGCGCTTATCAAAGTAATCTCGCACACAAGTGATACTGACAATAATCATTTTTCCCATAAGTAAATAACTCAGTAAGTAAAGATAGCAATGAACCATATCCATGTTTAGAAACATTTAAGAAAATTAGACACTGTGGTTCAAACTTGAGGAAGTATATGATTTGGTAAACATGATTTTCAAAAAAAGAAAATGAATAGGCAACCCATATTTTTATTTGTTTACCCGTTCATTTCTTGAAAACATGACCCAAGAGCCTGTAACTATTGTGCTCGGTGAATTATTCTTTTAATGACTGTGTGACTAGTGAGTAGTACTCAGAAACTGAAGACTGTCAAATCTAAGGTTTGTGTACCTGACTCGCGAGCTCAGCGGTTCACTTTGCAGTATCCTTGAGAAAGATACTTCAGTTTCATTTTCCTTCTAGATTCTGGTGTAATTGTATACCTGGCTTTAGAGCTGAGGGGACAAGGGCGTCACACCACTGGCGACTAGCGATGATTTTGTTATGTATTCTATTTGTAATAGTATGTATGTATATGTATGATGTGTATTGTTCCCAGTGTCTGTATTATCAACGAGATGTATAACAATGCATGACATTATAAATCAAATTCCCTACGAGGTGATAAAAGTCTCTCTTTTTTTTTTTTTATGGTCATTATGTATCTATCTTCTTATGGCTGTTTACAACTGCAACAAGATTCTTGTCTTAGATTTAAATTCTTACCGCAGCATCTGACCATGACACCGTTAGTTCTCCAAAGCCATAGCATCTTTCACCGAAATACTCCCAATCCAGGCGGCACAGATCACCTAGGGCTATAATGACATCATTTTACTAATAATCAATACTAACTAAAGGTATATAATATACATACATATTACCTACAATATTCTATAAAGATTATACTACCCATAATAACCTTTACTAATAATAATCTATATTCATATATACTGAAAAAGACCATGCATGCCTTCTGAGGTCAACTTACTATATAGAATTAGAAACAGGCAGTCTTCACCACAATAATGCACAGTAAAATAGAATAGAAAATAGCTCACTTCCTGAAGACGACCGCTTGTCTCGGGCAATCTCGTGGTGGTCATCAACTACAGGCGTTACTGTTTATCTTAATTTCTACTCCATCCTGAATAGTCTTTCCCTCTTTCTTCCTAACAACAAGAACAACAGCAGCAGCAACAGTGAAAAGAAGAAGAACAACAACAGCAGCAACCCCAACATTAACAACAATTGCAGCAGAAGCAGCAATAACAGCAAAAACAACACCGACAATAAAGATAACAATAATAATAATAATAAGAAGAAGAAGAAGAAGAAAAACAACAACAACAACAACTAAACCATAATATTATAACAAGAACCATAACGGCAAAAACAATAAGAACAACAACAACAAGAACAAGAATGACGATATCAACAATAATAATAATAATAAGAAGAAGAAGAAGAAGAAGAAGAGGAAAACGAGCAAGAGCAGCACATCACCACCACCACCACCACTTGCAACAACAATAACAAGAACAAAAGCAATAACTACAACAACAACAACAACAACAACAACAACAGCAATAAAAACAACAATAACAATAGCAACAAGACGATCCGGTGAACATATATAAAAATAACCCCCAAAAAGTAACAAGGACGCTAACACTATGACAAGATTTACCTCTTTCCTTTCCCGAGATGTCATGGTGATTTTGTCCTTATCAAGTTATATCCAACTTGCTATAGATTTTTTTCTAAACCCGACATAATAAGCGATTGTTTATATAATAGCATCTCTCTCTCTCTCTCTCTCTCTCTCTCTGTCTCTCTCTTTCTCTTACTCTCTCTGTCTCTGTCTGTCTGTCTCTCTCTCTCTCTCTCTCTCTCTCTCTCTCTCGCTCTCACGCACACACACACACACACACACACACACACACACACACACACACACACACACACTTTTTCTCTCTTTTACCGACTGCAATACGGCTACCAGCAATATATTATAGAGAGTACAAAACTTTATTTTGCTTACCCGTGTTTAGAGTAAGATATGTTACCAACAATGATACAAACCACATCGTGTATAAAGTCACTAAAGCCACAGTGCCGCAAATATGTATAGCAAACTAAACTGTTTGCAGCTATAGTGCCAGTTCTTATCTTAAGAAGGTAAGTGACTGGAGAAAAGCCAACACATAAAATAGTTTGGCCTAGTTTCCAATATTAAATTTTGTTCTTTTCATTTTGTGGTGGGGCCAATTCCACATCATCGCTTATCTACCAAACCCTGACCATGGCTCACCGGAAGTTACACATTAATTTAACATCATGAACAGCTTTCTGGTACCATTATATCACTGGCAGGAAGGAAGGAACACATCAATGTCAACAGATTAGAGACCACGCACAGGTTTGACCACTGCAGCAGTGGTCTCTACAGTCACAAGTGACGCCGCCCTAGCCGAGCAGATATTCAGAACAGATAGGAGGATGTTTTCATTTTGTGATGGGGCCAATTCCACAACACCGCTTATCTACCAAACCCCGACTATGACTCACCGGTCGTTACACATTCAACATCATAAATAGATTTCTGGTACCATTATATCACTGGCAGGAAGGAAGGAACACATCAATGTCAACAGATTAGAGACCACACACAGGTTTGACCACTGCAGCAGTGGTCTCTACAGTCACAAGTGACGCCGCCCTAGCTGAGCAGATATTCAGAACAGATAGGAGGATGCAACACCCATGGTCAATATAGACCGACGGAGGCCTCGCCGGATACTACTGGCGAAAATTAAATTTATGAATGGTTATGGCGTTGGATCTGTAGATTATGGAATTGATCCTCGACACAATCATGCTGTACTACTATAAACATTCTTTGCTGAAATACTCTAAAAGTTAATTTTCTTATACATATACTGTATAGATAGATAGATAGATAGATAGACAGACAGACAGACAGACAGACAGACAGACAGACAGACAGACAGACAGACAGACAGACAGACAGATAGATAGATAGATAGATAGATAGATAGATAGATAGATAGATAGATAGATAGATATGAAAACAATGATCTCCTAAAGTCTAATAGTGAAAACTTCTATCAGTGAAAACCAAAGCTCTAGACTCAGTCTAAAGGACACACACAGTTAAATTGAAATCGTTGTGTTTCAGGACAGACCTTGTCATGTTTGTCTTCAGGTCGTTTCTAGACACATATCTGTTTGATATACACCCAGTACATGGGTGTGTGTGTGTGTGTGTGTGTGTGTGTGTGTGTGTGTGTGTGTGTGTGTGTGTGTGTGTGTGTAGGTACTTGTGTGTCTCTATGCGTTCATGTAAATGTGAGTCTGGTCTAGGTACTTCCTGATCTCTGAGAAATAACGATGCCTGGAAGTAACGAAGTGTGGGTTCATACCTGTCATCACACTCTGCACCAGGCAACTTAGATCTTCAGACTTCTTTCAGCTCTTTCCGAAAGAGAATTCAGATTTATCTCATTTTAAACAACGGAGTCACTCTTTGTCTGCATATGGCTCAAGTTCGTTACAGGTTCTGGATAGCCATGCTCTTTCACCAGTCTATTGCCCTAATATTTTGGTTTTCCCAAAGGCTTTCATGATGACATTTATAATTGATTTCAGCGAACCCACAATACAAAGCAAGTGTGCAGTAGACACAATACTCATGTGTAACGAAAGTATAAAACACTGTGTATTTTATTTTTTTTTTTCTTCTTCAAAATGAAGCACGAAATTGAGTTGCGTGCGCAATTTTCCTAAATTGGATATGCTGAGTACGAGAATGCAAGTATTTTTTTTTTGATGCCATGGAGTTTTAAGTGTTTATTTAGAAAAAAAGAAAACACTTAAAAAGACTTTGGAGGGAAGCCTCTTCAAAATTTTTTGGAGATAAGCCGGACCAAGAAAATAATGTTAGGCAGTGTGATTTCTAGCAACCTAGAATTTTCGACCTTAAGTCTTCAGTTTTTATATTCACATGCGCAGTTTTACCTGGAGACTTGCCCCTTCGAGCAGAACTGTCCGGTTAGACTTTATGTTTAGAAATTCCTTTAGTAGCGAATTTAAAGGTTAGGAAGGGATAGGAATTGAGGGCAAGGGGAGGAGGGGCAGTTTTGATGACATGAACTAATTATGCAGTAACGGTATGACCACTCTGGACTATGTTACATCCTCAAGTCAAAGATAGTTGGCTTCTACTGTACAAGCCAAAGACGTGTGTGTGTGGGATGGGGGTGGAGGGCAATAGGAAGAGAGGGGTACGTGTGCATATATATGTGTGTGTGCGTGCGTGTACGCGCGGACGTGCATGTGTGTATGCGTATGTGCTTGACTGACAGGAAGCGTGTATTGTGTTCGACTGACAAACAACGTGTACTCTGGGCTTCAACTCTAAAATGATGGCTTCACCTAAACTAGACCTAGTCTAACAATATTGCGAAACTGATTAAACTTATTCAAGTCTAGAGAATGTAACACAAACCTACATTTTGCATCAAAGCATGCAAATAGAGTGTTCGACAGCCACTGTCAGTGTTTCGCTGTTTTAGGTAGCGATATGTCGTCGGTTCTTTGAGCGAGTCGAGAACAACGAAATAAATCTGGCATGCCGAGTTTGTAAACCGCAGTGGCAGCTACAGAAACCGAGCAAACGGTGTTTACCGCGATGGCAACTGTAGAAACCGACCCAAGCAGCAGCGACTCACGAATGATACTGACAACGGCAATCAAGAGAGTTTATTCCTGGATGTATCCTCAAGCTTCCTGGATATCAGCGAAAGGCTGCAGGAAACCAAGAAGAAGACTGGAGTGTACACTCCCTCGTCGAATGGAATGGTAAGCCTGAGGGAGACAGAGATAGGTCTACACGTATTATTAGTCTAATACCAGTAAGTTAGTCAGTAAAGCACCGAAAGAATAGATGTGGCAAAATATCTAGTTCTTGATCAGACTAGGCTTGAGACCCAGTCTAAATAGTAGATCGAGTTCTTTTCTATAAGTTTTCTGTTCCCAATATTCCCATTAATTATTGGTGTCATGGCTACTCTTTCTCTTTTCCCTCTAGTAAGTGTGTTTTAGTACTGTACATGAAGTGTAACCTCAGTATAAAGTACCTTTTCATAATGTTTATTGTGTCAAAGTCTCAGACCTCTAGTTTCAATAGTTTTGTGATATCATCATGCTTATTCCACATTTGCCTATTTTATTAGTGCCTGAGGAATTTGAGTCTTCTCAACCTGCTGCTCAATGCAAAACAATGGTTTAGCTTGTAAAATTGGGATATAATATAACAAGTCAAAAGTCTACAATGATTTAATAGGAAAAAAGAAGATTACTGGAAAAGCATAGTAATACTAGACTATAAACAACTCAAATCATCCAAAAAAAATGAAAAAGATTTAGACTAGGCAAATATGGAATGAGCATGAAAATATATAATAAATACTGATCCAGATCCCTGAAGAGATCATATCAAATTATTGCACCAAAATTAAATTTTCTGTCATGAAGCACTGGACACAGAGGACAGTAATTTATAGCAAAATAACACTTTCAACAATTTATTAGTAATATTAGTGCTGATTGCATAATAGCGTGGAATGGGAAAATTATAATCTGTGGGTATCCGGCAGAAACCCTTGCTGAAATATCCTTTTATCTAACAAGAGCTTTTCACAACACCACATTCTAGCCACTGTTTTTACTATATACACACATTTGCAGTCACACTTCTTATTTAATCTACACAGTTTGTAAATAAATAATCACTATCCCACAGTCTTCATTACACCATAGAGCAATAAAATGAGCATGGTATGAAAGATTGTGAGAAAACTAACAACATGTGTCAGATCACTGATCAGGTTTTTAAGCTGACTAGTTAATTTGATTTTCTTATCTTGAATGCACATCTATATAATTATGCACATGTCCGCATCTGTTTAAAGGTCAGAGCGAACAAAATGAAAGTTACACCTACATAAACTTAGTATGTCCAGCTACCTTTAGTTCAACTGTAGGACAAAATCCTCATACATGAAACTAGAACTAATCTAGATCTAAATCTGCTCCAAGCACTCTGCTAATCTTGACTAGAATGAGGCCTCCGCTAGTCAAGACTAGTCTAAATCTTTATAGATCTACTGTCTACACAGATGTTGTCACTGATAAAGTGACAGACCAGTCACGTGACGATCCTAACTATCGAGATTTAGATCTTGATCTAAACTCTAGATAAAGTTGTCTCAGATTCTTTTAGTTTTTATCTGACAATAACCATGAAACAGATCAATTAAAATATTGTTAGCCTACCCGTCAATGCTCTCTCTGTATGTTTCTCTTTCCTCTGGTCTCCTCCTCTTTGTTGGTATCAAGGATGTCTGAGGGTGAATGCGACATCTCCTTTCATTTTCAGCCTCAATCGAGGCAGGATGAAACCACATGTTGCTTCGTTCGCGGAAAAATGAAATGCAACAACACGTTCGTCGTTACGATCAGGGAACCCTAGACTAGCCTAGTCTAGTGATCAGCCAGGTTTCACCGAAAGTGTCCACAATTTTTAAGGCCAAAAAAGTAGGCCAAATTTAATTTTGACATGTTAGAGAGCAAAAATAATAAAATCATAGTCATTTTTGCCCTCGCATTGCGATTAAGTCAATACTCACGATCTATTCAAATAAATTCTGAAGATGAAGCTAGGCAAATTTATGCAAGTTACAGTCAATAGAACACTTAGATTTTTCTAAAAAGTCCAAGTGGCATAGTGATTACATCTTTACAAATGGCATTGTTTCCGATGATGAATGAAAGGAATTTATCACATTTTGGTTAGTATACAAACTTTAAATCAATATGAAGCCAAAACTATGTCAGAATATTTCCCATTTCAATTATATATTGCTGTGGGCTCTTCTTTCGTATACCCGCCGGGAAGAAAGAATTATTTTGACTTTTACCACAAAATCGTCACTTCCTGTTTACTCTCGATTTCGGATTTCAATTTTTTTCCTCCGCAGACCTGGCAGAATGGCACAAAAGCGCTATTTTAGACAGGGTGCAGGCATTTCGGTGTTGCCATCCGAAATTTTGATTACTTCAATCAGAAGTAGTAACGCACGACCAATAATTTGAGGGGCATTTGCTGTTTGGCGATAGGAACCCTTTAGCGGTCGTTAGTTTAAGAGGGAAAGGTGGGCGGGGAAGCTTGTGGTGTGTGTGAGTCTCGTGCTTAGCGCTATGACTGCTAGTCTTCTGTTCGGCTTTGGGAAAGACCCCGGTCACTAAGCTACTTTTTTTTGAGTGGCGGCGTTGTCGTGTATAGACGTCTACCTGATTCCAAATTGACAGCAAGGCAATGGTTGCCGACGCAGAGGTCGCGGATTCGATTCCCACCACATCACTTTCTTTCCTTCTTCCATTTTCTCTCTGCATTTGTCTTCTTGAGCCCTTCTCCCTTTATCCTACCTTGTGTGAGCATCTGTTTGCGTCTGCTCACTCCTTACTTTTGTTACTAAGTGCTCCGTTTCCACCTTTTACTACACCTATAAAGATCTAGATAGACTCGTCTAATCTTGGTCGTATCGGACAGCAATTGTCTAACGATCTTACCTTCACTAATTCCACACAGCAAATAAAATCTAGATCTAGAGTAAATGCCGTTTTTTGCGTCCACCATCTCGTTGTCAATGCCCTTTCATTTTCGGTCTTAAACATACCCGAAATCGTAACTTAATCGTGGACGAATAATTATTAAAAAACACCGTGATTGTTGCAGATTTGATCCACGTTAAATGTTATTACATGTAATGCCAAACAAAAGATGTCGTATCCAAAGGAAAATAGGCCTAGTCGTGTAGCACTCAATAAATGAAGGTGACTACAATACAGTGACGTCATTAATGTAAGAACAAGGACCAATCCGCGAAATAAATTTGCAGATTGATCACACACCGACCACTTTGGTCACTTTTTTTGGTTTAAGTCATTAGAATACAGAAAAGAAAGCACCCTAATCCCAACCCTAACCCTAACCCTAATCTTAACCCTGACCCTAACCCTAACCTTAACCCTCGAAATAAAATTTGCATATTATTGATCACAAACCGAACACCATCGTCACTTTTTTTGGTTTAAGTCATTAGAATACAGAAAAGAAAGCACCCTAATCCCAACCCTAACTCTAACCCTAATCTTAACCCTTTAGCCAAATTTGCTGTTCGGGACTGCAGTGCACTTATTACACCGCATATTGTCCACACTCGCCCATACACAATATTATATAATAATACTGATACCATTATTCATTTCCTAACCCTAACCCAAATCATAACCCTAAAACTAACCCTTACCCCTAACCCTAACTCTAAGTTGACTGCACTGAGTTTGACTTGCCAATTTTTAGCAGCTCGTATGAATCTAACAGTACCTTAAATGTCTTTTTAAGTATATAGGTCTAGTAAGATTAACAGATTTTTATCTGTCAAATAAGTCTTTTTCATGTTTTAACATGTTGGACGATCAAAAGTAAACAGATGTAGGATTATTTGGTAGGGAGGACCGTCTGGCGTGGGTGGGAGGAAGCGGGAAGGGGTTTTAAGACAGTTTAGCATGTGAATGACATATACATGCTAGTTTGTCCGGGGGGAAACAGTCTAGCACAGAGGACGCTTTAGCACATTATGCCATTTTGTCCAGGAGGACAATCTAGCGCTAACTTATCCGGGAGTCAAGCCAACATGTCTCCCCGGATACTTGTATAGAGAGACACTTCTACATGGGACACCGGAACCAAATTGTGCAGAAATGTCAAAGGTCATAATTTTCTACGAAATCGACTCTTCTCATAGTAGTTGCTTGGGACTGATAAGACTATCCTTTAAAAGTCACGACACCCAGTAAGTAGGCCTAGTCTGTAGGTAGCTTGGTGCATCTTAAGTGAAGTTTCCCATAGCAAGATGTCGGTGTTAACACTGCTGGCATTGTGCCTGAGTCTTGGCATAGGTAAGACGATGCATGGCTGTGGTTCGCCCTTCGGTGCATTTAATGTTTGCTTGCTTTCTTGCTACCAAATAGAATGTGTTTATTAATTCACCTCCACCTACGTAGCATGGTTAATTTATATAAAGTTTGTTTAGAATTGCAACAATTAATGTGACAAGCCATAAACGAAAGACTTGTGAATGATAAGTACATTTATTATTATTAAGTAGGCCTGCAACAACTACAGGCTGGACAGAGACAGAGAGACAGTGAGAGAAAAAGAGAGAGAGAGAGAGAGAGAGAGAGAGAGAGCGGGAGAGAGAGAGGGAGAGAGAGAGAGAGAGAGAGAGAGAGAGAGAGAGAGAGAGAGAGAGAAAGAGAAAGCAAGAAAGAGAGAAAGAGGGGTGAATAGAAATGTAATTGAGAGTGAATTGATTTGTAGGTCTGTCAATGTAGGATGCACGCCTGCCATCAGAATAAACACTATATATACATGTAAAGTATTATTACTATTATTATAGTATTAAGATGATATTCATGATGATTTCTGGTTCATCTACCTACACACCTTTTTAAACGTTTCACCTTCTTTATATGGTTGCGTTCACTGATTCATTTTTTTTTTCTTCTGAAGAAGGCTTTTGCCAAAATGTCTCAGAATGATTAGAGATACCCTGGACTGTTTTACACTTTAGCATTTCTTAAATTTTCATTAACGTTGATCGGATTGCAGCAGTGTTTTAAAACGGTCGCTTATTTTACAATGATGACGATGATGATGAAGATGATCATAATGATGATGATGATGATGATGATGATGATGATGATAATTGTTTTACCTTGAAGTCCTGGTCATCTTTTACCTAAGTAACCAAATCCAGCTGAATACTGTTATAAAGAACTCCGAAAAGAGTCAATTTTACAACCTCCAGTGTCGGTCTATATCATCTTAACTACTGTTAGAAAGGGCTAAAACTAATTCCTGTTAAATCGAAGCTTTTCCGAAATATGCGTAATCAACGTGGCATTCAGTTGGAATTGCACTGCTGTAAAAAAGACATGTTTTTTTTCGAACTCAGGTGGCAAGTAACTGTAAGAGGATCTGAGTTTAAATGTCTTGTATCTAGGTAGTTGCACAAGGAACGATTATTTCATAGCGTTAAAAGTAAATATACCAAATCACCTCAGGGTAGTCTCAGCTCCCTAGGAAACATAATACTGCAGCGTTTTACAGACGTTGATAATTAGCATTCTAAGATTATCTTTCTCAGTCAGATGAAATGATGAAAATAAAACAGAATTTACATGAGCGATCCGGGAATCGACCCCTAGACCATACAATTTTGAACCCCACGCTGTGGTCATCTCCACGCAGGATAGTAGTAAATAATGTGTGAGATTGCTTTCCAATTTTGTTTGTTTTATATAAGTGTCTCACTAGCCATCTGTATCCTAGAACTATTTCGACAAGAGTTTAAATACATGATTTGCAAAGTGAACGCTCCAAATCAGTAGTATCAGCATTAACTTCTCTGTAATTAGTCTCTGACTTATGGGGTTTTATAGTTTTAGATAAGTCTTCTCGTAGGATGTTAATATGTCTATCTGTCTGCCTGATTTTTTTTTGTGTCCATTAAATTGTCTGTTTATAGTAGTAACATAATCCATATGTTGTAACATCATTACATTGGAAACAAATTTATGTACTGAAATTGTTAAAGTGACTACTGTAAGAAGGTGGTAGTAAGAAAAGGCTTACTCTCAGTGGTAGAGGATCAGATGCCCGTTCTATCATGTATGTATAGTTCTAGGTAATCCATGTAGACAAGACTGGGAGCAATTTGGAAACTCATGCTATGCCTTTGGAGAAACAAAACTTTCTTGGCCAGAGGCTCAGGTAGGTTTTTGTTGTTGTTGTTGTTGTTGTTGTTGTCGTCGTTACGGTTCCTGTCATTGTTGTTGTTGTTGTTATTGTTGTTTTTAATGTTGTTGTTGTTGTTGTTGTTGTTGTCGGCGGCGTTGTTGGGTTTTTGGAGGGTATTATTGTGCTTCTTCCTTGCAGGCAATATTTTTGTATATGGACATGCTAAATTCGTGTCTCCTATACACATGATCAGAATACTGCATCACGCTGTTTGGTATTATGAGCCATTGTCCACCTGGGCACCTAAGATAAAACTGGTGCTCGTAACCGAAATGACCTAATCTCGAATTTTTGCGGCCAGTAATATCTGTCACAAAAATCGACACAATATTGTTGTTGTCTGAATGTAACTTTGTAAACTCTGAGTCAGCAGACCAACCTGTATCATACATATCACTACGTTTCAACAATGTATTTCCGAAGTATCTTTTTCCTAAGCGCAGTGTATGAAAATAAATCTTTTGGTTTTTTTTTTCTCCTGTATTAGTTGGACTCTGGCGTTTATCCGGGTTTGCATCTAAGCAACGATATAATTTGAGTTACCAGCATGATTTCTAATCGTGTTTTCTTTCTCGTCAGGATTTTTGTCGAGCAGCTGGAGGCAAACTGGCTGAGATCGAAACAGCAGATGAAAATACATTCTTGAAAGGCCAGATGACTCACCGAGCCGGTAGGAGTTCACTTACAGTCTACGTTATTCTAGTAGGTCGGATTAGAAGATGACCACGGAATTTCAGAGCAATTTAGATTCTCTAACTTTTAACTGCCTTAAAAGTCTTCTGCTCAATACAACAGGACAGTTTCTAAGTGTTCAAGTCGACAGGCTTCACCACGATTGCTGGGATAACTGAATCCAGCACTGACATCGCACTGATTAAACAGAGGCAAATAACTATCAGTTGTTAATAGCTATAAGTTTTGTTCATTAAATATCAACAAATGGTAAACTTCCAGAAGACGTGATCCATTTTAATCAAAATGAGCTTTGTTTGTTTCTTATTGAATACGATGTTCACCTCCCAGAAAAGCCCATTACTGTCGAGATAGACTCATGTTTGCCTCACTTAGGTCTCGCGATATTAATAGGTGACCTAGTTTGGGCAGAAATACACTGGTCTTTTATGTATTATGTTGTTTTCGAGTTTCGTTATGTCACCCCACTACAGTCCTAGGATATGGACAAAGCATTTATGATAATCTAGCCCCTTCCTACACTCCCCCTCCCGCACCCTCTTCCCACCACATACGCACAGTAATACGAAATCATTGAAGTCAATGATAACACTACAGAGTGACCTAAATTCAAATAAAGAATATTTCCGATTATATGAAATGTAAATGTTGTCCTGTCAATTTAGGGATCGGTTACTGGCTTGGGGGAACTGATGCGCTCCACGAAGGCGCTTGGTCATGGATAACCACCGGGCAGTTGCTCTCATTTACGGACTGGCATCCAGCAGGGATCACTGATCATGGTGGTAAGGAGATAGCAGATCCCACAACTGACACCAGTTTGTACAACAAAATGTTCCAATTCCAACACACATCGTGATTTTTAAAGTGTACCCTAACCGTGGGAAATCCCGAGCCAATAGTTCTCAGATAGATTTATCTAGGTATTCTAGTTATACGAAATGTGTCAATCTCGTAAAAACCAGCCAGAGTTCAAAAGGTGGAAATGCCCCTGAGTGATAAGAACACTCTCAAATCCTGGGAACCACTGGGACCACCAAGCCTTTACTAACAGCTGAACAAATTTTTGTTGGTGGTCTTTCTTTGCGAAATCAGAGTATATATA
>JAWQUT010000223.1:687932-703309 GCA_033807755.1 Ellobium chinense
TATATATATATATATATATATATATATATATATATATATATAAAACACATAACACTTTAAACGCGCCACTGCTAATTGAGGGTTTACAGTAGTGTCTGAACTGGCAGTGCCACAAAAAAACTCGGGTTCGACTAGTTAACTACGATCAGATAAATATAATGATAATTTTATGTTGATAAATTTAGATTCGCAAGATTCCAAGGATGCGTCAACATTGGATAACATGATTATACGGTAGACTCCAAACCATTATACAACCAAATATAGCTAGCTTTTCATCCTCGAGATCATGTAAGGAAGGGTTGCCCGATATTTCGCTATTCTTAATGTTGAAGGTTGGTTTCCTATCCTCCAAAACCGACGCACATCTCACGAAAGGGCGTATTAACTAATTTTTCAGAGAGAGTTTTAAAGTTTCATTGAGATATGACATACGCCCAGCCATAATTGTTTAATTTCTCGGAAATTATTAGAGCTATCGATACATCACTTCATGAGAACATAAATCTCCCGTTTGGCTTTCGGAAAGTAATCTCAGCTCAAAACACCCAAAATGTCGCATACGCCCCTATGTGCATGGGCGACGAAACGTAGCATTCCGTTTGAGATATTGTTGAAAAATATAATCAGTCTGCACAGCCATTTGGCTCTGTTCGTTTGATTTTGCTTCACATCATACTGGTTTTCTTTGGGGGTAGTAGGCGATGACAATTTATATAATTTTAATTTTCAAATAATGTTTAAGTTCAAGTTTAAAGGTTTATTATGCCATAGGCCAACATGATAGAATTCGATACAATATTACATAAACATAACACACTGCAAAGACGCATAAATACATGCTCCTCATGCACAGTATTTCCACTTATCAACCGCTTTCTCATCTAGCTTACATCCAGACTTTCGAGAACGAACACACAAATTATGAGATTATCGCTGTTAACATTCACTCTCAGACAACACACTTCCTATTCACTCTTCCCCTTCTCCTCAAAAGACTCTGTGTCTCCCACACCCGGCAGTCCCCCCCCNCCCCCCCCCCTTTTCCAACGATCGTTTGCAATTAGGGTGCCATAAGAGGAACGCAAACAACTGTTTATTCATACCTACTTCATCCGTTTATCTTCTCCTCGGTTTAGTGTTCCTGCTGTTAAAGCTGCTGCTGCTAGTGTTTTGTTGTTTTGTTGCTATCGTTCTTGTTCTTGTTGTTGTTGTTGTTGTTGTTGCTATTGGTGGTGGTGGTGGTGGTGGTGGTGGTAGTGATGGTGGTAATACTGGAGAAAAAGGGGGAGGATGACTTCAAGAGCTTTTGTTCTTTTCCAGTTGTGATGATTTATGTACGATTTATTACTATAAACTCTTCTACCTTCACTGGAAAGTTCCAGGAAATAAATTTCCCCGTAATTTATAATAGTCTACTCTGTCTACTGCTTTATAACTTTGTTGTTGTGTGAGCATGGTTAAATCATATTTAGATATGATGAAGATGATGAGGATGATAAATTTGCTCGTTTTTTGGAATCCTTAAATTTTCAAACGTGCACAGTCTGAAAGTTCTAGTTTGAAAAAGATGATGATGATGATGATAATGATGATGATGATGATGGGGTAATTTGGCATTGATAAGAGCATTATAACAATGCTTCAAAATAATGCTCGATACTATGTTAGTTCATGTTAATGTTCATGTAACTAATGTCAGTTCATAATAATGCGTTCGATACGTGGAAAGAGACGAGCAAAACCAGCACAGTAAATCATTCACAAACCGTGAGACTGAAGCCTCAGTTTCATGTCCTAAAAGAATGACTCCGACTCCGGCAGATTCCGATTGGGCCGTGGTGCTCTTTCTCCAGCCTTCTCCGGCTGTAGCTGTTGTGGTTGTTGTTGTTGTAATAGTCGTTGCTGTCAGGGTTCTTGTAACGAGTAAAAAGCAACGGCGCTACGAGTACCCGTTGCAGGTTTTCGAGTAACAATTTTTTACTCGTTACAAGCTCCAGCCAAGGTAACGAAAGAGAGCAATGTATCGTGAGAAACAATGGTAAAAACTATGTCATTAAGTGAAAGTTCTTGCAAGACATTGTCTAAACTGTTGGTAGGGAATTCGCGACCTAGCTGTGGGCGGGTTCCAAAAGATTTAATTGCATTTTCATTTGTTCAATGATTCTGAACCGATAGTTGTTACATCCGATAAGTCCGGCTATGTTTATCTATTGCACGTCAGTCGTAGCAACCGAATTATATCTCTTGAAATAACACCAATGAAATTAAAACGAAAAAAAAAGTGTATAGTCTAGTACATGTCGATGAGTGCGCACTTAATGACTGTGCAATTTCGAAAGTTGTGAAATTTAATTCAAGGGGACAGTCCCATGCCAATATTAGACAAATTTCACGTGACTGTTCTATAAAAACCACCATCAAAATTTATTCAGACACTCCCATCAACTAAATCTTTGACTACTGTTGCGAAGATTACACGTCATAAGGGTGTCTCGCCTTTCTGGCTATTGTAACGTTACGCCATCCTATTACTGATATAGACTGGACCAAATGTTTAAAAGGTTCTCTATCAAATCTCGAGTGAAGGCGGAGATGAGGAAGGCAGTCGTCTATATTGTGACTTGTAGGATCACCCTCGAAATCGAGGTAAAAAACATTTACCATTTAATCTAGACTAGATCTAGATGTACAGTAAATTTTGTCTGTCCCCATTATAATTTAGAAATTTGATGTCTGAGACTGTGCCTCCAGCTCAGAGTTCTAGTTTAGATAACAGGTTCAATGAATGAATCAGAACTAGGTCTAGACCACTGATTGTGATTAATATATTTCCTGCCGGTGGCAATGTTAATGAAATCTTAATTAAAGATGTAGGGATCTATATGGCTGAGTGTGAATGAAAAGCGGGAAAAGGGAAGGGGGGTGACAGAGCCGCATGAGATCATTGACAACGTTAGCATATTTTACAAAGTCCCCTCCCTCTCCTCACAACTTCTAGTATACATGCCACCCAAGCTAGGCTAATAAGTTAATCTAGTTACTGCATACCATCCTAGCATTTCAGGTCATCTTGTTATAATAACTGATAAAGAGGGAATCGGCTAGATATTTTAAAAAAAAAAAAATCTTTGGTAATGTAAAGTAACTCGCTTTCTTCTTGCCCCCATGTCACTGTTATTACACCCACAAGCCGCACAATAGCGAGCCATTGTGTCTGTTTTCTTTCATTGACCAGTGCTTTCCACATGAAAACAAATGCAGCGACTTCCCTGATCACGAGATCCTCCCATAATTTAGAACGAGTCCATTTCAAGCCAACCTCAAAAATCAAACAGAAAGTCATGTTTTTATTTTTATTTTTAGCTGAGCGAGTGAAAATAAAGCGGCTATAAAGTGGTCCAATGAATCTTTCTCAAAACGATTTCTGACATACGAAAGCAGGTATTGCCCGAAAATACCTATCTTGAGTGCTCATAAACAAGAAGTAATTTCAAAAGGGTGTCTATTTGATTGTTTGTTTATTTGTTTGTCAGTAGTGGTTGAAATCTACCACGTCTAACTCCACGAAGACTGTAGTCTTGTCATTTTTATTTTTCTTTAGCGGAGCGAGTGAAAACAGAGTGGCTATAAAGTCGTCCAAGGAATCTCTCTGAAAACGATTTCTGACGTACGAAAGCAAATATTGCCTGGAAATACCTATCTTGAGTGCTCATAAACAAGGAGGTGAATTTCAACAGGATGTCTGATTTGATTATTTGTTTATTTGTTTGTCAATAGTGGTTGAAATCTACTATACCATGTCTTCCTCTACGAAGACTGTAGTCTTGACATTTGTAATCAATGTCTTCTTTTCACTATCTGATCAGTTTAAATGGTCATTGCATTACTGTGATTCATAGCTTTCCTTCAAATTAAATGTTCACACGGTCAAAATTATTGGTACACGTTTGTTAACTGCTGTCACGTAAGTTGGTAATGTGCTTTCAAATGCACATGTTTTATGTCTTTTAATGGCGAAATGAAAGGAGCGAACAAATTCACATTTTATCTAGGCACTTACATATTCCTATTCCTACAGCAAAATTATTGTGATCAGATGGGCAGGAGGGTTTTGGTACTGGGAACATCACAGAAATAGTGGTAGGTTTGCAGTGCGGCCGTCGGGCCATAAATATCACCATAATGCATAACACGGTAAACACGCTCGCATGTGTGCCTGTCCAAGCACATTGCGCCTGGGCCAGCCAATGAAAGAACGTGGTCACTGGACACGGCTAGCGTTACCTGTCGAATGACGCAAGCGATAGAGTTCAGTGGTCCATTATAGAATATATCATTTCTAATTATTTTCGCTTTATTTTTTAATTTTTACTTCTGTGAATGATCAATTCTGAGAAGAAGGACAGAGAAAACTTTTACCAGACATTTCATGTCCCTACCGGGAATCTAACCCAAGGTCTCTTAGTCTGAATGTGCTACCACTCCACCACAGGGACGCTAACTTCACAGCAATTTTATTTTTAAACATCTGCTGCCTGAAAACGTCCCGTAATTTCCATGTGCGAGCCTAGTGTTCACCCGTGACCCAAACATACTTCTCGATGTCTAAACTGTTAGGTGTCATCTATTACTTCTGATTTTTTTTTTCCACTGTTGATGTTACACTACAGTAACATTCAGAGATTTGAAACTCTTGTTACGGTAAATTTCAGAGTTTTTTTTGGTTTTTTTAATTAGAACCGCCAAACTATATCGATTTCAGTTAGCTTCACTCAACAGCCGGCCAACTTTGCCATGGGTTTTGATTTATAAATACTATTAGACCCCTCTATGTGTTAGCTATTATTTCACAATGTTTTAAACCATTTTGTTATTGGTATAACAGCAAAAGAGATTTACAACGTTGCTATTGTACAGTAATATGCAGGGAGTTGTATTAGATGGCATTACCATGATCTTTGATTACTATGCTTACATTGTCAAGGTGTTTGCCAGTTTGCCAATATCTTATATAAAAACAAAATTAATGTAAAACAACATAGGAGTAATCAGAGGTAGTGCCACTAGTGCTAGTTAAATGGCTGTATAAATTTCAATTTATTGTAGGACTGTTAATCAGTAGTGAAGAGTAAGCCACTCACTTGGAGCAGTCCATTTGAGATGTTCATCATGTTGGAGCAATATCCAAACTGCATCTAAACTTTTTCTTAAATGTGGGAGTATTATTTGTATAATATTTTATATATAATAAACATGTTTGTTTCAATTTGTTTTAGCTGATTCTGGCTTTGTTATAATTATGAAATTGCTCTGTAGACCTGCCGGCTTAGTGCTTATCCTCATGGAGTAATTTTCAATTCTGATGAACTGAACTGAGCTTGATCTGATCTTAACGAAAACCAAGGTGAACTGAGCTGGTCTGAAAAATGCAGTTTTCCTGGAACTGAGCTAAACGTGATCTAAGGGCATTTTCCCCTCAGTGAACTGATCTTGATCTGAACTCACTATTTTAGTGAACCTGCCCAACCCTGGTGTTGAAGTGTTAACCTTGACAGTATACTATGAGACAGACAACTGTTTCAACGATTGCTTGGAACGAATGCATTTCAGTGTTTTCTCCATTCGAGTTCATTCGAGGTCGGGGTGGCAGTGATCCCCATAGAGGGTGGGAAGGTCCAGGGGGAGGTTTTCTACTAAGAGGCCGTGGAGGGCTTCCATCAAGAAGCGGAGGTCTGCTGCCAACTCCAAGACAACATGGACAGTTTGAGCATCCGCAAAAAGAACAGCATAATGATGCAGGAGAAGGAGAGCATTCTGAATACCATGAATGGGACTACTATGAAAAGAACTATCAGGAAGACTACAATGAAGATGTTGAAGAAGACTCTGGAGAATATCCTCCACAGTATGCTGAGCCTCCTGAAAGGCCAAACCCTGCTGCCCTCCTGCCACCTCCACTCATTCCAGCAATATTTGTTAGAGGAGGAATCATGGTGTTAATTTCTACTGAGTGAGACCATAATATGTCTAAACTTTGTAAGTTGGGCAAGTCTGAGTGACAAGTCTTTGAGGAAGTTCTAACAAGTATTGCAAAACCTAATGAATTATTTAGTGTTATATATGATTCAGGAGACAATTAGTGAGGCAGAGTTCATCATGTTCACTTAAAGTTGATGTTCTTTTTTTCACTGTAATTTTTTACAGTTATTGAATTAATTAAACATTGGCTCATCCATTCCTGATTAATTTTCATTACTGGAGAAGTAGCCTCAACTTAATTAGTTGCTTATACCCATTACGTGTTGGATTTTCATGTTTCCGTGTGCTGTTCATGATATGTGAATAAAACAATAATATGTGAATGAAAAGTAAATAAACAGGAAATATAATTTCCACAATCGGTTATTTGTTTTCTTATTTAGATGTGTGCATCAATATTCGTGTGCTTGTTGCAAATAGATATTTTTTAAAGTGTTAATTGTCAAGAGGGCTTATGGAAACTTGAAACCTATTATTACCTAACTTCTTCTTTCTTATCCATATCTTTAAATCTGTCAGTTTGCTTGTCCTTCTCTTGGCCTCAGTGTAACTGGTTTTTGTGCTGGGAGAGAAAAAACTTGGAGGGGGGAGGGGCAAACCCTAAAGTGTAAACAGGTGGCGAGGTCGTAAGACATTGGGCTGGAAGTCCTAATCTAAGGTAGGAATTTCAAACTTGCCTTGTCTACTTCTCAGTCAAGTGTCTTAATAAAATATAGTATTGAATGCAGCACGGGTGTACGACGAATTACAAAAACGCATCTAAACTCAGTCCTTTAGTTGTCATACTTAACCACACGGATTTGTCCCGGGATTGGAAAACGAAAGTTGCACAAGGTTAAAAAAAAAACAAAAACGTATTGTGATATTTAAACAAGCATCAAACCCGCAAGAAAACAGACATAAATAAAACTGAAGTACAGACTCGTTGAGTCTGAATGGCAGTGTGCGCTGAAAGTCAACTGAAACCAAATAAAAGAATTGTATCTTAGGAATAGAACATGTGACCCATGTATCTGTCTAGTTCGGTAGACTCACATGATGAAGAAAGAAAAAAAATATTTTTTCATGTTTTTAATGTTTCTAGAATGATTGTTTAGCATGAATGTCTCACTCCTACATAGTACCATACAAGCAAGCCTATTTTTTTTCATTCGCATGGATAATGTGCTTGCATCTCATTAACATCTAAATGTATACTATTCAATAACAAAGAAAATGTTCACTGCAATTTCTATCTTTGGAATATCGAAATAGAGATATTTGTAATTACTAGGCAAACCTGATAATCTAATACGCATATAACACTGGATGGTCATGTTCTCAGAAACAGTGTTGTGGATCATTACGAAACCGTAAATGACTAAATAAATTATCGGTCACTATAAACGCGCATTTATCTAACATACAAGTGGTTACCATATAGATAAATTTACAGTGAGAGTCCAATATATATGCATGACCTCCCTAATGTCTCTTTCTAATGCATTTATTGACTTATAAGTCAAAAGTACTTAGTAAAAAATTAGGGCGACCAGGTAAATTCCTATGTTTTAGGCTTAGCTGTCGATCGAAACGAATTTCCATCATAGTGATAGTTTGAGCTATAGGTGGATGAACATATAATAATATGTTTGTTGATATGTGCGAAAATGAGAAATATAGGCCGACTTTCCTAAAGGTGCATTTTCATATATATATATATATATATACACACAAATACACACACACACACCACACATACACACATACACACACACACACAGACACACACGCACACACACACAAACACATACACACACACAAACACACACACACACGCACACACCCACACACTCATATATCGTTACATACACACTTTTACAGACATATCGACAGACAGACAGACATACAGACAGGCAACAGGGCAGCGTAACGTCTTCCAGTTGTTTTGAAGCCAGTCAGAATGGCATTTGAAGGTTTTTGGGTTTTTTAAAACAATATCAAATTATTGATATTATATGATGACTTACTGTTTGCACTCTCATCAGGAGCTTAGTTTTTATTATTTTATTCTGGTTTGAGAATCGGTTTTTAGATATGGTACGGGTCACCCTCTTGAAGGGGTGAAAATTCAGGAAAAAAAAAACCAACAACATGCAGTTGAAGATGAATTTGACACCATAACTGTTGATCTAATCTCCCTCACAAAAAATGATATAGACTGCATAATATCTTGCCACTTGCCACTGCTTTTTTTTCCCCGTTAACACAGAAGTGGTTACACTTTTGTATTCTGTCACTAACATAACTTCGGTGTCAGAAGGACCAGGACACTGTCTGAGCGTGATATCTCGTAGAAAAAAAGATAATAAAAGGAAAAACGACATTTTGACGTAGCTCAACACAATTGATTACGCAAATCAATATGTTTCCTGTACACGCTGGCTGGATATCACGTGCAGCCATGTAAACACGCTCATGATTTTCATTGGTTCACGATCCACGGTGAATATTATACTCGTGTAAGATATAAAAGCGGCGAAGTGGAAACAACAGACATCACAGTCTTGAACGAAGAACCTGACAAATCAGCAGACAAGCAGCAGAGACAAACAGAGGCAGAGACAGAAGAAAGGTATAACAATCACTATCATTGTCACCGCAGTAAATGATTTTTATCGTCATTATTTTCATCTTGTTTATCTTCAGTGCCGCATTCTAGCAATAGACATTACCTGAAAACAGATTAGAAAATGTAAACAAGGACAAACATCAGTGCAAGTTTGTCCCAGGTAACAAACGAGACGCTGGTAGGTATCTGCTTTACAGCCTTAAAAATTCATATTATTTTTTTTATAAAATGTCGACCCTATACTATTATTTCCTTCGCCCCAGCGCTTTCGAGAAAATGCAGCTTGAAAGTCGGGATTTTCACGCAGCAATGGCCGTCTTAACTGGTACAATATTCATTAGCAGCCAGGCTGAGGCATGACGTCAAAAAGCAAGACGCAAGCTAGCACTGGTTATATTAAGACAATTATCCACATATGAAAATATCCCTTGGTTTAAAATTTCATGCTTTCTTTTCATACATGATCGAGAGACGTTACTGTTAAACTTAAAGACCATGGATTGGACAACTACCCAAGTTTAATCGCAATTGCTGTAATCTTTAAAAAGGCAAGATAAAGATTTGATAAAAGAAGGATCTCTCTGACCATTGTATGAGTTACTTTATTAACGTTTGTATTGTTGTCTGTGCTAAGCGCTCTGTGCCTTTTTTTTTTTTTTCACCTCCATGGTTTGGTAAAATCTCATTAGCCAACGATTCTGACAATATAAAATTGTCATTTGTATGAGAAGCACATTCAGATGTTTATACGCCGCATAGCAGGATAGTATTTGAGTGGCCTTACACCACTGTCTCAGGCAATGTTTTCTGCGCTCAGGGGGCGGTGCTAGTTGCATTACCAGCCATAAATCAGTCAAAATGCAATGAAGAGCCGGTCAAAAAGCTGGCACATCGACGTGAATTTTAGCTTGACACCCCTGTATTGGTCAGAAGTGACCAGGGGGATATTTTGAAGAATACTTGTAAGACCTTTTGTGGTTTGGAAAGAAAAAAAAAACGGCTATCACGATCAAAGAGAAGAATGGAATGGACCATAGTATGGACATGCCAAGTTGAGCACAGCAGCAGAAACGAGATGGGGAAGAGTGAATGAGTGAAATCTCTTTGGGGTGAAGAGAGAGAAAGGGAGAGACAAAAAAGGAGACAGAGAGAGGGGGAAAGAGATTGAGAGAGAGAGAGAGAGGATAGAAGCAGTAGGCAAAAGCGAGGGCCTGAGGTAACAAAAGAAAAAAAGCGTGATAGCAGGCAACGAACAGTGACTCAGGGGACAAGGCATCTTGGTTGGCCTTTGTCTCTCTCGCTCACTTTCTCTCTCTCTCTCTCTATCTCTTTCTCTCGCTCTCTCGTCGCTCTCTTCCCTCCCTCTTTACTGTTGTTATCTTTCTTACCCCCTGTCTTCTCTTCCTGCTCCTCAAGCAAATGATAATTTTAAATTTTTAGAATCACGGAGCGTAGATTAATAAGAACTCATTAAACCATACAGACGAAAAGAAAAAAAGGCACAGACATTACTACGCATAGGCTATTTAGCAGAAATAAACAAACAGACTATGAGAGAAATAAAAACTTGTGGTAGCAAGAGGACAGTTAGGACACACAGAGATAATCAATTGCATGTGACCTTTTTATTTGACCCCGACCTTGGAATGAAGACACCATCAACTCCACATGTAAAATGCATCCTCTACTTGATTTAAATGGCAGATTTAAATGTCCTCTTAGCTTCAGGTGCATCTACGGTTTTGTCTAGTGTCGCTTTCTTGGGATGTGAAATCATTTCCTCTCTTTAATTTGTTCATATAGTTTATGTCTGATATTACAGCATTTAGTCCCCTCTTGAAAATCCTTTAATCATGGCATAAGCGAAAAGTACAGAAATTTTGAATTGCTCTTGCAATTTTCTGAGAGTCTGAAATAGAGCCACGTAATTATGTCGGCTGCTGTCACTGGAACTTCTTTGATGTTGCCATGGATTATTATTGACTACTATTTACTATCAAGTGTCAGCTATTACTATTTAATTTTCTTTTTACTGTTGATGTAATACCAAGGCATCATATAAAGATTTTACGCTGTTGCAACTGTAAATTTCAAGGGGTTTGTATTAATTGGTGTTACCGTGGACTTTGATCAATATACTTAAATTGTCAGGGTGTGTGCCTGTTTGCCAGTATTTTATATAAAAATAAATAATGTAAAACAACATAGGAGTAATTAGAGATAGTGCCACTAATGCCAGTTAAATGGATTGATAACTTTTTAAAGTTAGGACTAGAAATTTCATAACCGGGGTTGAAGACAGAGCCATTTACTTGTGCAGTACATGTGAGATGCATATTATGGGAGTAAGGAGTGAGCAGACGCAAACAGATTCTCACACAAGGTAGGATAAAGGGGGAAGTGCTCAAGAAGACAAATGCAGAGAGAAAATGGAAGAAGGACAGAAAGTAATGCGGTAGGAATCCAACCCGCGACCTCGGCGTCGGCACCCATCGGCTTGCCGTCAGTCTGGAATCAGGTAGACGTTTATACACGACCACGCCGCCACTCAAAAAAAAAAAGGGTTTAGTGGCCACCGCATCACTTTCTTTCCTTCTTCCATTTTCTCTCTGCATGTGTCTTCTTGAGCACTCCCCCCTTTATCCTACCTTGTGTGAGCATCTGTTTGCGTCTGCTCACTCCTTACTTCAGTTACTAAGTGCTCCGTTTCCACCTTGTACTACACCTATGTATATTATGGTTTAGCAATGTCCAAATTAGTTTCAACTTTTTTCTTAAATATGTAATTATTAACTGTAAGATATTACATTATGTATTATTATGATTAAATAAACTTGTTCGTATCACTTTGTTTTAGCTGATTTTGGCTTTGTTATATATACACACCCACATTTCCGTAGTTTGCGCCACCAGTGTGTACTTAAATACAGCGCATCATGTAAACTTTAGTGTATACTATATAGGCAGCATGCCGTGCTCATTTGTTCATAGATACGAAATGGCGGAAACCTTTTCTTCTTTTCTGTAACTATTTTGAAAAAAAAAAGCAGGTGATTTGAACCACACTACTGTCCCAGTACAACCACTGCCGTGTCTCAGAGAAGGATTAGCACCTATAAAAGACTTTGGCTGAACAACTTAAAGTACTGTAGCTTTCAGGACTCTACACACTATGTTCCGTCTAGCGTTGTTGGTAGCATATCTTTATCTCGGAGCGGGTAAGCCAGTGTTAGTATGTACTCACTTTTGCTTTCACAGCATTAAAAACAAAGGACCACAAAATTGCTGAAGGCAGTCAGCAAATTAGCATAAATGTGTGTGTGTGTGTGTGTGTGTGTGTGTGTGTGTGCGCGCGCGCGCGTGCACACACACACACACACACACACACACACACACACACACACACACACACACACACTCTCTCTCTCTCTCTCTCTCTCTCTCTCTCTCTCTCTCTCTCTCTATTATTCTGGATGGACATACTTATAACTTAGGGCAATAAAAAGTTTCTTGCATTTTGTGTATTGGTTTGGTGGTGATTGTAGAAATGTTTTTGGTCATGAGATAATAGACACCATCACAATGCTTTGTAATCAGAATCTGTGTTTTAAATCATGCAGTGTTAAATAGTAGAATAACGGCATAGCAAGTATTGCCCACTTAGAGAACTATTTCTCTGACAGAGCACTCCAGTAACAATTATGTCTGTATTGTATGTGTTTGTGTGTACCACTGCATAGAATACGTTTGAACTGTTCTCCTTCCTATGTACGTTCACCATTTCTCTCGGTTGTTCTACTTTTATTTTTCACTCTGTTGGCTCTATTTTTTGTTTGTTTGTGTGCTTTTGATGATGTTCCTATGATGATCCTGATGATAATGATGATGATAATGATGATGATGACGATGACGATGATGACGAAGAACAGTATAATGCTCTTGAGTCCAGTTGTTCCATTTAGCAGGATTACGTGTTGCGGCGTGTATCTATGGCTGGCCAGTTTTTGGCGATTCATGCTATGGCTTCATGAAAGAGAGAGTCAAGTGGTCAGTCGCAAAGGTAAGCGTTCAGTGTTCCATATGCTAGATGATAATAATAATGATAAAAGTAGTCGTAATAATGATGATAATAATAGCAATAATAACGATAACAATAATGATGATGATAATAATAACAATAAAAATAATTTAACGATAATAATAATATTATTGATGACGATAATAATAATATTATTGATGACGATAATAATGATAATAATTAATAATAATAGTGCGATTTATAAGCCTCGTATCCAAGCTGATGCCCACTCTCGCGACTTTACACTATTTTTAACTCAGCAGGCCTGATCACTCTGGGACTTTCTCAGTTTCCTGAGGAGCATACAAAGCCGTTGTCATTTATAAGCACTGATCACTAGCATTCTGATAGTATCTTCTGCTGCCTTTAGCCAGGTACCCATTTTAAAGACGGGTGGACTGGGAAAAATATAAATGAAATGCTTTCCAAAGGTACTACAACATGATCTACAAGTCAGGAATCAAACCCACGACTTATAGACCTTGAGTTTAACGCCTTAATCATTCGGCCACGCAGCTCCATAGTAGATTGTACACACTTATTACTTGCTTCTAAGTCGTTGACACCTATTGTTTTATTCCTATCTTCTCCCTATGAATGAATTGCAGAATTGCTGAAAGTCCACAGTAATTTATCCACTTTTCGCCAATATAGATTAAATTACTATTCACCAGTCATGTTTAAATGGAAAATAAAATGGTCAAGGCCCGCCTTATTTTGCTAATTTATGTTTTAACAAATCACCTGTCCTTCTTATCTGATCCCCAATTTCTTATGAAGCCAGTTCTGCCTGCTTGCAATTCCTGCGCTCACTATATTTATGTTATTTTCATACTTACATGAATCAAATTGTGCCTGAAAATTTCAAATTGGATGCATTCTCTAGATTAAAGGTCTTATTTACAGAATTTTACACCCTGATATTCAGTGGCAGGAGGAAGGGATTCTATATGTAAAAGCGGATTAATTGGGTTGTACAAAATGAGTGATTTAGCCTGTTAGCAGGTGCCAAGAACCTGTATGCGCATTAACGATGAGATCTCTTAACGCCGTAGGAATTAAAGAAGTCACTGGTGAGATGGTAAAATGCAGGTCATCGTAGCGATTGGAATCGGTGTATTTGGATGAAATTTGAATTTTTACATGGCAGAGTCACGACGCTATCCTATGATAGCTTAACAAGTACCTGACTGGAAATTTAAAAAAAAAAAATCAGTTCTTTTGGCCATCATCCCAATCATGTGCAAAAACGTAAAAACAAAAAAAAAAATGACATCTGGACACAGAATTTATCATGGAATAGCAACATATTTAAAAAAACAAAAAAAACAGATGTTGATATTAGATTTCAGGAGACGAAGCTAAAGAATAATAGTAGAGCCATTTTCAAAATTGTAATGCAACATTATACAAAACTACGGCTCACAGTTTCCACATGAAAGTGTACCAATGTTTTCATTGCTTCCATGCTAATGATGTTGACATCTTACTGTGTTAGTAATATCAAGTTTGGGCGATTTTGTCTAAAAAAAAAAAAAACTGTCCCGAAAGATAAAACCAACAGTATCCTGACAATATCAACACAAGGAGTGTTGGAACTTGGAATACTTAAATCACCTCAACATTATTCAGATATGGGCTCCCGTTTAACCTAAAGTTATGACCAAACGAAATAACAAAATAAAGGAAACTCCTTTCGAGGTTGGAAGAGGCCACTTCTTACGTACTACTACTACTACTAATAATGATAGTAATGCTTTATCTAGAGATCCACTCCTTTAGGGCGGGGATTTCACTGGTCGGGGATACCAGCGAAACATCCACCATACAATTAAATTTAACTCTTTGAAATATATAATTACACATAGAAATGTACAATACATGATTATTTTTTTTTTCATCTGAAAGCTTTTTTCTTTGTAAGGTCTCCACCTCCCACTGCCGCTTGAAATCTTAGCCTGTAACAGTTCTGTATGATTTTTTTGTTTCTTATTTGATAGTTTGACAGATTTTATAGTCTGTCAGTAAAGTTATATAATTATTAAACTTGTATTTTTTACATTCATGGTTTTGCACAGCAATATTGTGAAGAACTTGACACCAAACTGGTCGAGATCGAAACTAAAGCCGAGAACGAGTGGCTGAAGACAAAGGCCAAGGAAACGAATGGTGAGTTATGCATTCTATGCATTATGAAAAGTGCATTTAAGCAAACGTCATGAGACCATGCTTAGGATATCAGGGTCTTGAGAAAAGTGTCACTGAATTAAGTTATTGTAGTCTACTGTACCATTCACGAGCGTGGGTTATAACCAAATTGTAACTAAGAAAGTTTAATTATAATAGTAGTTTTATAGTTGAGTTTATTAGGCATTATGCCAATTCACAAATTTGTCAACAATTACAATAAACAATAATACTCTCATTTTTACAGTCTCATGCTCTCATTCATACACTTGCTATCGCTCATTTGCACGTAACGTACTTGCGGTTCTTGCGTTCTCGTCTTTCTTTCTCTCTCTCAGTCGCTCGGTCTCTCTTTCGCTCACACAACCACCTCCTTACAAAAGGAAAAAAAGGGGTTATCACACACACACACACACACACACACACACACACACACACACACACACACACACACACACA
>JAWQUT010000223.1:720796-732845 GCA_033807755.1 Ellobium chinense
TGTGTGTGTGTGTGTGTGTGTGTGTGTGTGTGTGTAGGTGCAACCTTACCTACCTTAACAGATGTATGTGTCTGTGTGTGTCTGTATGTCTGTGGGTATCTATCTGTGTATGTGTGTGTGTGTGTGTGTGTCTGTCTGTATGTCTGTGCGTATCTATCTGTGTGTGTGTGTGTGTGTGTGTGTGTGTGTGTGTGTGTGTGCGCGCGCGCGCGCGCGTTTTTTAGCTATTTTGTCACGGTCTGATACAGACCACTAGTTTCGTATATACAAACGTGTATGTTGTTATGCTATAAAGTGTACACATATTTAATCACGTAATTAAACTATCCAATCATTGCCTTCCATTAAGTTTCAAGGAAATCACATAGTAATTTTTAGCTTTCAAAGAAATACCCCAAACAAACTGTACAAACACGCATAATTTACAGATTTAATTCCTGTGGCAAGAGTGGCAGAATGTTTTGGGTGATTAGTAAGATTACTGGACGCAAGTCCTAGATCTGGTTGAGAATTACTTGAGATCATCTCTCTGTAATCCTTTCTTTTTTAAACATTTAGGTGTTATAGATCTCGTCTGACACGGTCTGACTGATATCAAACTGAGAGGAAATCTGTTATACCATGTCAACCGACTGATCTTGCACCTGGTACATCCAGCTGCGAACTTCTATGAAAAGTTCAAAATTGAATGAAAAACGACAGCTTTGGGGATTATAGTTAAAAAGCCGAAAATAATTATCAGCCTAAGAACATAGGAACCATAAGAATCCCATACACAGATTTACACAGAAAACTGGAGAGGAATAGAGTAGAACTGAGTAGCCATATCATATCAATGTGCAAAAAAGAAGCAGAGTTCATTTAGAAAGAATTTCATTTTCTTACCTCAGCCTCTGGCCAAGAAAGTTCTGTTTCGCCAAAGGCGTAGCACGAGTCTCCAAACTGCTCCCAGTCTTGTCTACATGGGTTACCTACGGCTGAAAAGAATAGAATGAGAGACACTAAAACTATGATATCTAGTACTGCTGTCAATGCTATCACCTTTAGTACTTCCCTTGCTTCCGCCCCTCCCCCCCTCCTCTCACGTCCCCCTATACACACACACTCCCACTCTCACTGAAAGTGTCGGAAGGCTGTAACAGTATTTGATCCATTATCATCACAGATTGCCCAGGCCAATGGAAATAAGTGGCATGACCTGCTGGTTGCTGGGACAAAAAAGTCACACGGATTAATAGTCACATGACCATTTATCCTAGGACAAAAAGTCACACGGACAAAAAAAAATCACACGGACAAAGAGTCACATCATAGTTTTCCTTGCGTTAAACAGAAAGAATGTTAGCTGACTGGACATTCTAGCTGCCATAATCCCTTCAGTAACAGTTTTCCCTGCTTACCACGTGGAGGTCGAAAGGAATACTTAAGCAGGTTCAGACAGACACACAAAAAACAAGCCAGGCAAAACATCACAAACATCTTTTTGTGTACTTTTTTACAAAATACATTACACTTTCAACAATTAATTTCTTACAGAAGAACATTAGCCTACACTGCTTAATTCGGTTTGACGATTAAGACGAATGTTCCGGCCAGTCCCTCTCAAGAAGACCTCCGGGGTATGAGTTTATGTAGTGGGACCCACACACATACACTGTAGAGTCACGTACCGCATTTTTATGGTGACAGGGAGGTCTATGCCCAATTGCCCATTCTGAGATGAGCTTGAGTGGCGCCCACCAAGGCCTGATCATTTTCGAAGGGTTTGATAACTTTCTACACAGAGGGATGAAAATTATATCTACTATTTTTAAGTCATTGCGACAAGGTTGTGTGTTGCTCTGTGTTTTACTTATAAAATGAGCTTGACACAAAAATTTTATAATAGAACACGCGGCTAGGTTTCGATTTGCATGAATGATAATGTATAATATATTGCCGATGTGACTTTTTGTCCGTGTGACTGTTTTCCGTGTGGCTTTTTTGTCCGCGTTACTTTTTTTCCTCGGATTAAGTCATGTGACTTTCTGTCCGGGATTTGATGTGCTGTCCTTTCACTGTTCAGCTTTGCAAAATCTGTAAAAAAGCTATTGCATAAAAATATCTATATTGTTAGATAATTAACATAATCTTATATTAATCACAACTATAATATTCTGTCTGTGGCCAGGAAAAATATACATTTTCTGAAAGTGGACACTCCTGTACTCGATAAATGAAGCTGGAGAGTACTGCACTGTTATTTGAAGCATTGTGGGGTCGGAAATTTGAGGAGAAAAATAATTTGTTACCCCATGCCACTCTCTCGTCTATACCTCAACCCCCTTTCTGAATTAAATACCAAAAACAGGACTACGTTCGCTTGTTTCCTGCAATTTGACAAAATGGGAAGCCATAATTATCCCTTCCCTAGGAAAGGAAGTATCAATTTCTAGGTAGGCCAAGATGGCTGTTACTAATGGGGAAGAGACAGGAAATAGTGTAGCAACTTGGATTTGGTGTTTGCTATAATTGTATATGTGCCTCAGCCTTTAGCATACAGATCACCATTGATTCTTGCCTCATTCTTTTCCAACAAAAGGTGTTCTACAAACACAATTGAAACCACAGAGGGTCGCAGCTTCGTTGCCGAGGTTTTTCTTCCGGGTTTGTTCAAAAGACAACACATCTTTGACAAACCCTTTAGTAAGTGTGCATCGTTCCTACCTTTGACCGGCGCCCATCAACCAAAAGCCTACTATTTGCTAAGGACTGCTCACAGAGCACAGGGAAGGGCAAGGGGTATTGCCTTCCATTTTGTCAAACTGCAATGACCAAACAAAAGCAGCCCAGAAACACAGAAGACAAATCAGCAGAAGCGGCAAGCAAAGCAGAATAATGCATGTGTCCCCCTTACCTGTGCCAAGAATCAGACACAATGCCAACGGTGGTAAACGTATCATCTCTCAACAAAAATATATGAACTGACGATCTCTCGATTGCTCGTAATCTATTCTTGCAGAATGTGTCTGTCGTTACTCATTGCTTAATCGTTTATATACCATTTATCTTGCGATCTGCACTGAGATAAGAAACACTATATTAGAGTCAGGAACGTAGCAAACCCGCCCCCTCACCCTTAGCGAAGCATCGCGTAGGAGCTCTCTCAGGCCTCCCATTCATATAACCCTCTACCCCTCTAAGGTTCATGCGCCAATGATTCCTTTTAAAAGTGATTACTTAGTTACTAAACCGATATTAAAAAAAATATCCATGGGCGGATCCAGGAATATTATTGGGAGAGGGAGAGGTAAATTGCACAAGAAGGATGGACACACGACCGGTGAAAGATCTGACGCTGTGCGCATGAAGAGACAGCTATAGCATTCTTCCTTTCCGACACCTGGCAGGACNAACTGATTTTGTAGATATTTTTAAACTCAAGCTTTACTCGCAAACATTACTTCCCGCTAAACAAAAAGTTGCCGTTAAACAACTTGTATGGGTTCATTACCTGTAAATATATTATAAATCCTCACCATAATCGATTATGGTATGTTTCTCTAAACGAAGAAGGACTTTCAAATATGTTTTTTCGGCAGTCCTGCAATGTTAGGATCAATCTAGGATAATGCCCTCAGATCCTCGCAGAAAAACAACAACAACACACATCTACAGTTGTATGTAGCAAGTTATAGTTATAGATAGTTAAAACTAAGAAGACACACGGACATGTTACACATTACATCAACTGCACATGTCAAAACAACAGCTGTTAGCTTCGAGAAAAACAGGATGTAGCGTTGATCTTATCTTCAGTTTACTTTTGTCAAGTGCCCAAGCAAGCACTGCACAATTTGCACTGAAAGCTGCATTTTCAACTTTTTTTTTTTTTGCCTGTTGATCAGTGTATTAATGTGCCTCTTTTTGTAAGCGACAAGCACCTCACCATCACTGTTGGGCATTGATTTATTTCGAGAGATGATAACATTTAAGACTATAATAATGCGCCTTTCTTCAACTTCACATTCAGAAACAGTCTACGCCAACTCTCTACATTCGCTCTAAGTAAATGAGTGAACGTTACCTTTTGGTGCAATAGTGTGTCGTTTTGTGTGTGTGTGTGTGTGTGTGTGTGTACTCAAGTGCTGGACAACCTGATGATGGTTCTGGTAAAAACACATTTAACTTAAACATATTATAGAATTCGGTGCTGATTTTAAACAGGCTGCTTTATCTGCTAAAGTTCATGCTTAAGATGTTAGTGATAATGAGAAACGGAGCGGGATTTGCAAACACCGCTGTGATGTTTGTTTGTTCAATAAGTGTTTGCGTTCAAGAGGTTAAAAATTTTGATCAAGAATTGTTCTGATCCAAAATATAGTTTGAAACAGCAGGGGATCACCCCCGTGTAACTGAAATAAAAAATCTGAGGAAATCCCTATTGGAGAATAGTTTTATACACTTTTATTCATCCACTGTGCTTCACAAAAACTTGAATTAATCCACAACAACAGAAGATTAGCCCGTATAATTAATGCATTTATATTAATTATATATAATTTTTAAAAATATATATATATATTGCTTTTGATTCTCGCAACACACAAAAAATTGATCTGAGATAGGCCTTTTTACCCTCATAGCCTGATATCTCATTTCCAAACGTAACGACCTAATCTTTCCTTCATTTAGCTTGGCTGCATAACAAATAAAAGCATCTATTTCAGTAGCTTTTTTCGTGCTGACGTTCTATATAGAAACATCATGTGTCCTCTTGTACAATCTTATAGCTCACGAGGATTGCCCGGAGTTAAGGGAAGTGTTTGATTACCAGTGGAATGACTGGGTGGGTTCATCCGCCTCTAATTTCATTTGCCAAGTGCCGTAAGTTGTTGACACTTATTCTAATCTGCTACAATTTACTTTCTAGTACCATTCTACGACTAGTGTCCGCGCATCTAATCTTACGTTTCTGCAGGTCTGCAAGGATCTGTGTGTCGAAGACGGATGTCACAACAGATTGAATATGAGGGTGATTTCTTTTTAAAACAGCACACACATTTCATGCAACGCGCGATTTCCAAAACTGCATTTGTGTGTGTGTGTGTGTGTGTGTGTGTGTGTGTGTGTGTGTGTGTGTGAAAAACGCAACCTATTTCCGCAACCATTATTATTATATAACAAGGCCTTCACGTCAATTCGGTAGACTTCATCAAAATTTAGGGAAACCTTGTATTTACACAATTTAGTGAGCCGTTGATCTTTTGGAGAAGGACAAAACTCATTAATCCCAAAACTACGCATTTCGTCGAAAATAAGCCTTCGCATGGTCTATCGTGGTGCTTCATTCTCCCATGGTCACATCCGGAACTGAATTCTATTGACGTAGACTAAAAAAAAAAATGGAAGATGATGTCTTAGAATAAACAAAAAAATGATGTAGATTTATTTACCATGTGAAGGTCAATCTGGTATCACAAAGTTAATAGATTTACACGCAAATGTGTCTTAAGCGGCCGGGCTAGTAGAGAGATGTATGAGAACATCAATATTAAAGGTTAATGGAAAGCGTTGGACGGTGACATAGAAAACCAATGAGGAGAGAGAAAATGAGGGATTGGGGAAAATGTGAAAAAAAAAACACGAATTATAAATTTGTAGCATGATGACTATGTATCCCCACAGAAAGGCATGTATTTCAACTATTAATTATTATTGGAATTACTACTGCTATCACTACTACTCCTACGACTGCAATTACTCCTACTATTGCCGCTACTACTACTACCACTACTACTACTACTACTTCAACTACTACTACTACTACTACTACTACTACTACTATTTCTACTACTGTTACTACTTCTACTACTATTGACTGCATAATCTCCAGCGTGCTTTATCGTCTGATCTTTACTGATAGTAAGGAACGGACAGAGAGAAAAACCATCATCTGCGAATAGTACTATTATGTTTGTGTGTTAAGAATGTGTTTGCGAATGGTTTGCTTGTTTCGAGTATTTTGCGTAGTCTGGTGTTTGGATTTATACTTTTAAAATATTTCTTAACACAGGATTTACACACTTCCCGGTGTGTTCTTTTATCCGGCGCGTTAGCCGTGCAGGATAGTCAGCGGAAATTTTAGGTGTCAGTTAGACGATTTGCGGTGTGTTGAAATATACCGGGAGTGGGAGCTCGGCAATGATGGCAGCCGTCATCTATTGTTTCAAATGTTGGTGGAACTTTTGAATTATTGAACTTGTGTCGGAGGAAGAAATAGCAAGAATCAGCTGTGGTACTGTATGTATGCTAATATGTGAGGCAAAGGCATAAGTATATCAAACACCACTGGCAAGTCATGCCACTCTTAGCTCTTCCGCATCAGTCGCAACCATCTTAGCTCGCTTGGAAACTGATACTTCCGTTGCTCAGAGTCTCCGGGAGATTGCCCACATAGAGGACATTCCGTTTCATTCATCCGTGGGAATTTAACAAATATAGCCCAGCTTTTCCACTTCAGGACATGTTTTCAGGCATTTGATCTTTACATATTAAGAAGTTAAATGTAAAAAAAACAACACATCCAAGTTCCTGTTGGAATCCTATCAGGAAATGAGATAAGATGTTAAGGTTGTTCGCGGTTTGTTTCCTCCTAGGATGCTGGCATTCCTAGCTTTTCTGTCCATGTTTTCTGACTGTCTGTTCATCTATCTGGTTGTGTGACCATTTGTCTCCAATGAGAACCCTAGGCCATGTTTTGTTTACAATGGAAATAATCTTGTGATTCTGAATCTGAGTCATAATTCTACTACTGTTGCTACTATTTACTTTTTGTTGTTGTTTGTCTCCCTCTTGAATTTTCGAATCAGTTATATTAGAAGTTTTCTGCGAACACTTTTGTTAATCAATTTATAGAGTAGGCTTTCACGATGTAAAACGGTACATGCTTCTGGCTAGGAAGGTACGTGACTTTGTGAAATCTGCCCCACGGAAAAAGTATGAAAATGAAGTTTAACCTTGATAGGCAGGTCAACAGGTTCAAGATGTAGATCAGTCTCCAGTCACCCTGTATTTCCTTACGATAAGAGCTAGTACCTACTACCTAGGCGAACGATAGCTTCGTCTGCCATATATACATATATTTGAGTCACTGTGACTTTAGTGAATTCATGCAGGATGTTGTCTGTGTTACTTTTGATAACGTATCTTATTCTGAAAGCCGGTAAGAAAATGTTCTATGTGCTTTTTTATATAGTACCAGAGCAGGTGATTAATGTGAGAGAAAGAAAGAAGGAGAGAGAGAGAGAGAGAGAGAGAGAGAGAGAGAGAGAGAGAGAGAGAGAGAGAGAGAGAGAAAGAGAGGGTCTATTATATAAACGTGTTCTGAAATAAAATATAGCTAAGTAGGTCTAATTAATGGATGAAACACTGCAACATTTCGATTGAAAAGCAAAGAATTGAATCTAGCAATAGTAAAAGTGTCCTCGTGACGCTTCTTCATCTCGGTATACTCACTAGCTCACTTTGTTGTTGTTTTTGTTGTTCTTGTTGGCGTTGTTGTTGTTTTTGTTGTTATGAAGAAATAGGGAGAGGTGGAAAGAACGATTCGGGCAAACAGTTGGAACTGTATAATTATGGCTATCACCTTTCGAACCTTGAAGAAAAAGAAAAGTAGTCGCTTTAGATATGGTGTTGCCTCATCAGTTATTTTTCCCCCTAGTCTATAGAGAACAATTTTCCTCTCTAGTTTCAGCGTGGTCATAATTATAACACTTTAAAAATGACTAGACTCTAATCCTGTATATAGTTATAAACCAACTCTTTTCAAGCCTTTGACTGCTCGCAAAATCATTGAACAACCCTTACGAAGATTCTGATATACCAATCGCTGGTCACCTTATACATTGTTTTCCCTATGATATATGTATATGTATATGTCTGAAGTCTACTCATCTGCCGTCCATTGCAAGAAACGTATTTAACCACATTCATTTTTTCACATATTATGTGGTCCTGCATGACCGTATAATATAGTAGTATACTTCTTTATAGATTAATAAAGGTAGTAATAATCATAGGTGACTACCCGTTATTGCAGCATCAGCTGACGTGTGCCACCTGGACTGGGCACATTTCGAAGGGAAATGCTATGGCTTCGGGGAGATAACGGTGACCTGGTCAGATGCTGCGGTAAGAATTTAAATTTAATATTAAATTTATCTCAGTCGCAGACGGTCAAAAAAAAAAGAAGAGATATATCAATAAAATAATTAACTGTGATAAAGATTTGTAAGCCCTAGAACCATGTTGTCAAGAAATGAATCTGTAAATGAATGCAAGTATAGGTCAGTCATTCAGGAGATGACTTTTTAACAATTTTTCTTCACGGACAACTTTTTGTGTACCTCTTCATTATGCTATTACTTCCTCTCTTTGAAGCGTAACGTCAAATTTATTAATGGTCTCCAAACATGGGTATTGTTCGTTGCTGTCTTTGACTACTGAATTATTTACTTACAGGAAGAAATTATTAGTATCAGTATCGGTAGCAAGGTGGATTACTGTGGTAGTTAGATTGTTATTGTCGTGGGTATCGTCTAGTTCTTGATGGACTATTATGGTGACTGGCTTGCTCTTATACAAGCATCGCCTACCTGATGAAATGCAATGGTACTGGGATTATTTTCGATGACACTGCGTACTTGATATTTTAAAGTACTTATATTGCTATTACTGTTGGTATCATCTATTTGCTGGCATACACACTGCGTATCTGATGGTATACTATTGTACTTAAAACTGTTACTGTCTTTGGTATCGCCTACTTGATGGAAACTGTGTTCTCATCACTTTCATCGCCTACGTGATGGACTACAGTGATACTTAGATTCTTATTGTCGCTGGTATTGCGAGCCGGATAGAATGCAGGGTTGGGCAAGTTCACCATAAACAAAAGGCCAGTTCAGGTCAATTTCAGTTCACAGAGGATAAGAGCCCTGAGATAAGATTTAGCACAATTTCATTTAAAAAATGGGTAGTTTCCAGACCAGAAAAGTAACGTTCCTCTTGGTATTTAAAATTCGCATTCGATTCTAATTTTCAAGGCAGATGTGAGCTGAATTGAACTTTAGCTGGAAAATTCACGTTTAGATCAAACACTCAAAACAGCTGCAGTTCAAATCTAGATCTCTTCGTCCAGAACAGCTTTTAGCCTTAGATCAAGTGCACGTAAACTGAACTTAAGATCAGGAAATGCGGTCATATGTTCTCAGCAATGCCCAATCCTGATATAATAATGTGGTTTCCAGTGCCTTCTTATCACTATTATTGCTTACTTTATGGAACATCGTAGTGCTGAACTTGTTATTGCCGCTAGCATCACGTACTGAGTTGATTACGATGGCACTTGAAGCGTTATTCGTCGAAAAGTACCGCAAACCTGACGGAATACTGTGACACTTGACTTGTTATTGTCAGTGGAATTGACCTTGCAATTTTTCAGAATTCAAGCTTTTTTTTTAATGTGAAAATTGCACAGTTGTTTAGGGTTTTAACTCAATGGTTTTACTACTAACAGTAACAATAATAAGTAATAATAATACGTAATAGTAGTAGTAATTATAATGATAATATATAATAATAATAATAATAATAATAATAATAATAAAAATAATAATAACAACACATTATGCTAATAACGTATGATAATAATAATAAATAGTAATGATGCTACTGCTGCTGATGATGATGATAATAATAATGAAAATAGTAATAATATTTTTAATAAGAACAATAATAATTATAATCATAATTCTACTACTACTATTACTACTAAAAATAAAAATAATAAGGGGGTATATTGTGTGTCTCCAGTCTAGGCTAATGGATTATGTCATGGAATACTGCGGTAATCATGCTGGTATTATCGTTGACGTTGCCTATTTGATGGAACCACCCTGTTGTTGCTGGTATCGATTAAAGTGTAAAACTGTGGTATGGTACTCTTTCTTTTCTTTTCTACAGGAGTACTGCACTGCAGCCGGCGCTAAACTAGCTGAGATCGACACTAGTGCCGAGAATGATTTTGTCAAAGGTCAAGCACACAACAAAGGCGGTAAGCTGGTGCTGACAAAATAGTGGGGCTTGTCAGTAATGTTGCCAGTCTAGTACATAAATATACGAAGCTGTAAGAGCACATAATTTGGATAACACATCGAGCAGTCGGGTGAAAACTGCAGTTTGGCATATTGGATGAGACAACAACTAACGTCCGAAGTACTTATTATGGACTCAACTTCCGAGAGACAAATAACTCCAATCTACATAATTTAAGGTCAACCGGATTGACTATAGTGATATGAAACACTCACGTTAATTGGTGAACAAAGATATATTAGTTTCTGCTTGACGTTAGCTTGCTCTGATCAATTAGGTCAACGTTTCAGACTGAACGAAAGACAGAACGAAAGGAAAGACGTTTTATCCTGTGGCAATTTATTGCGTTATCTTCATTTTTCCCCTTCCACCACCACCACCACCACCACACTTTTCCCCCACTCATATAACGCCCAGAATCAACTTTCAGATATTTTGACTTTTGATCATGTTTGCGCAACAATAATCATCCAGCTGCAGCAAATCTGTCTAGATCTGGCTCATTCTCAGGTAGTTTCAAACTATTTCCAACCCCATCAGGTGACGATTACTGGCTTGGTGGCACCGATGTGTTTCACGAGGGAACATGGACGTGGATAAGCACTGGAGAGCTGATCACTTTTTCGGACTGGTGGTCCGCATCTCAACCTGATGATAGTGGTGGTACGTAAGGAAACTGATTTTCGTCCTGTATGCTTAGTTATTCTCTATGTGCCACATCAACCATTACGGGCAAATGGCTTGATGGTTCTCCATTTATGGATGCTAGAATACACCAGCTGATTGGTAGGGTATTGGTATCTTTTGGTTTGTTTCTTCTTTCGTCCCNATTTTTCACAAATCACACTCTTTTAAAAAACAAATATAGTCACCTCTCCTTCTGACTTCATTCCCAATATTTCATATTGCTGGTTTTAACCGCATACTAAAACATATGCCTAACGCACTTTATTTCAATAACTATAAAGCTCACATTGTACCTGAACCTTTAAAATTAGATGCTTTATATAAAACAATGGTCTTTTTACATATTGCTACATCCTAGCATTGGCTGGCAGGGTTCCCCAAAAAAGGGTGGATTTTATATACTGCCGAAGTAATTGGATTGCACACAGTCTGTGATTTGGCCTATTAATAGGTGCCGAAAACATAAGGCAAATTTTGCTGTGACACAGCTTTTCCTTGGCAAATGACAAGGTTCTGCCTTAGGGACGAGTTCGTCTTTTCAGCACAGTTGGTATTTTGACTGTTTTAAGAAGAAATTCTCTCTTGCAGGTGTTCTTTCACTTTCTAAAAGCACTGAATTTCAAGTTAAGCACAAAAGTTGAACTAGGGTCTTGAAGAAGAAGTTTGAACGAGAAGTCACGATCTTAAGCATTGGCGACGTTCGACATTTCTTCTACTTTTTTTTTTCATTTGAAAATGACCATCTCTATCTAATTCAGATTCATGCCAGTTGCAAAATGAAAAATGTATCATAATGAAATTTCTTTAGTACCACGAGCAAGATTCTTGGAGACTCCGATGTATTCACTTTATTTAAAAAATAAAAAAAAAAATCACACGCTTTCAACTAATCAACGAATTTTTAAAATCCATCTTTGTAGATTGTTCAATCCACAATTTATAACTGTTTGACACATTGTTAAATTATATTTAAATATTGCATTGGTACATTAACTGGTCTTAACTATTGTACCAAACTGAATATCTCCTTAGCGAATGGAAGCCGCACTCTGATATTGCATGTGGAATACTCAAGTAATTTGTTATATTAACAGGTCACGAAGACTGCCTGGAGTTGCGCAAGGGGCATAACTACCAATGGAATGATTGGGCATGCGACAGCGTAGCTTATTTTATTTGCGAAATGGAGTGAGTTCTTGCCTATTTCCCCTCCTATCCTCCCCCA